>CM043115.1:29458695-29736020 GCA_023701765.1 Hylyphantes graminicola | reverse complement strand
CTGTTAGGCTACTTTTGGGCCACTCTGTATATACATGGTGGTTATAAATAATGCTCGCAATTCGGGTGGTTTGTAGCTTTAATGAATGATCCAAATGCAAAAAACAAAAATTTGAGACACTTATATTCAAGATGGGGGGAAAGAATGAGAATAATAAAAAACGAACTCGTCTTTGCCAGGTTCTAAAATTACGAAGCGTAATTGGATGTGTTGGCCGTAATTAGCCTTATTGGCTACGCCTAGTAATAATACCAGTTCAAGATACGAGTTTTCTTTTTTATGATTATTTTTTTAGGGATTCTATCTTTTTTTTTGTGATTCCATTCTTCCCCCCCCCCTTCTTGATTGTAAGTGTCTCAATTTTTGATGCATTTGGGATCATTCATTCCAGATTCCAGATAACAGACCACTCCGAATAGCCAGCGTTATTTATAACACCCTTGTAGAGTGTCCAGCCTCGATAATGGAGCGGCTTCGTGATGACAGCATATAGGACGGGACACCACCTTTGGAGAAGCACCAATCGATTGTACAATCGACCACTCGATTGGAAAATGTGTGGTCAGCCACAGAGCGAAGCTTTGTTTGAGTTAGTAGTAACGATATCCCCCCGCTTTCACTGGAGTAGTATCGGTTTCGGTGAAGGACCCGTCCAATCAATTATGCTGTGATTATGCAATAAGGGTTTATTCACGGCGCCATTTGACTAATGAGGTTTTCTAGACAATAGGGGAATGCTTCGCCTAACTGTTCCTCAAAATAATCTACAGGGTGGTTATCAATATAACGTCGCTATTATGAGTTTTCTGCAGCTTTTAATGAAATAATCCAAATGCAAGTGTGAGAAACTGCCAATCAAGAAGGGGGGTAAAAGAATGGAATCATAATAAAAAACTCGTCACTTGACCAGGGTTCTAAATTACGTGGGCGAAATTGGATGGTTGGCCCACTACTACTTCTCCAAAACATTCGGCCCATGCCCCTCGTAATCCTCCTAGACGCCCCTTCCGTCACCACCCAAAGACGACCGCTCCCCCTCCTCCCCGCTCCCGTCCCCCCCCTACCCCGCCCCTTCAATTCTTTTAGAACCCCCCCCCCCTTAGTCTCTTGAATAGGGTTCTAATTTACGAGTGTAATTAGCTGTGGTTGGCCGTAATTGGCCATAATTGCTGTAACGCCTCGTAATTTAGAAATTTTGAACCCTGGTCAAGAGAGAGTTTGTATGTTATATTAATTCTTTTTTATGACTATTTTTCAGGGTGCTATCTTTTTTTATGATTCCGTTTTTTTTCCCCTTCTTGATTAGTAAGTGTCTCTATGTTTGATGCATTTGGATTTATTTAATTCTAGCTACATGACCCATCGAATAGTCGAGCGTTATTTTATAACCAACACTGTATTTGGGTAGGATTTCTTTAGGGTGAGGCAAAACAAAAGTGGCCACGGTCTAAGAGATAGGAATACATTGAAATGCTTGGCCAGAAAAAACTCTTGAAGCCGACTGAAACCTGTTTTTGCCATGGGGATCGGATTAGCTTCTCATTAGAGCTAATCATAGTCTAGTGGAGAGTTCAGATTCTTAGATCGTATTGTATGAAGACGTACACTAATGCAAATTCTCTATCTTGCAAATCAATAACAGAATGTTTTGTATAAACCAAAACAAAAAGTCCGATTCTCTCGGATCAATACGAACGAACAATCAAATAATCAATTGTGGATAACTTTTCTTATCAGCTCTTAAAACCTTGTTAATATTTCATGTATAAAAACCGCTGGCGTAGTTGCAAGCAAATAAGTCACCAAGGGTTTGTTTGGGCTTAATATTGAAGCGATCATTTAATTTCAGTTGGCCAAACTGTTTTGTATCTGATTTAGACTTGGTATATTCTGTCGCTTTTCTCTCTAGAACTGGGGACACTTTTTGTTTGCTTCACCCTGGTATAGTAAGCGAGCACACTCGATCGGATTGTACCGTTTGAAGAAAAGTGCAGCGTGATGCACAGCGAGCTTAATTTTTATATCTTCCTTTTATAGTTTTAGTGCTACAATAGTAAGTGTTGTTTGTAATTCAGAACAATAATTCCAGTGTTCCATTTCTAATCGGTCGTACTTATTGATGGTGAACTGCTACCGCTATCTTTGAGGGTCTGCTGTTTATTATTCAGGTAAAAATATTTCATTGTTCCATTTTAAATAGGTATATTTATAGATGTGAACTGCTACCGCTCTCCATGAGGGTCTGATGTATATAATTCAGGAACAATATACTTCATTGTTCCATTCTAAAATCGGGCGTACTTATTGATGTGTATCTGCCTACCGCTCTCTATGAGAGTCTGTTGTTTGTAATTCAGGAACAATAATTCATTGTTCCATTCTAAATCGGTCGTCTTATTGATGGTGAAACTGCTACGCTCTCTTTGAGGTTGTTGTTTGTACATTCAGGAACAATTAATTCATTGTGTCCATTCTTAATAGGTCGTACTTATTGATGGTGAATGATTACCGCTCTCTATGTGGGGTCTGGTGTTTATAATTCAGGAAAACATAATTCATTGTTCCATTCTAAATAGGTGAGTACTTATTGATGGTGATACTGTACCGCTCTCTATGAGGATCTGTTGTTTGTAATTCAGGAACATATTCATTGTTCCATTCTAAATCGGTCGTATTATTGATGGTGATATGCTACCGCTCTATATGAGGGTCTGTTGTTTATATTTCAGGAACAATAATCATTGTTCCATTCTTAATAGGTAGTACTGTTGATGGTGAAATGCTAACGCTCTCTATGAGGATTGTTGTTTATAATTCAGGAAACAATAAATCATTGTTCCAATTTAAATAGGTCGTTATTGATGGTGAACTGCTACGCTCTCTATGAGGGGTCTGTGTTTATAATTCAGGTAAATAATTCATTGTTCCATTTTAAATAGGTCGGACTTATTGATGGTGAACTGCTTACCGCTCTCCATGAGGGTCTGTGGTTTATAATTCAGGAACAATAATTTCAATTGTTTCCATTCTTATATCGGGAGTACTTATTGATGGTGAAACTGCTTACGATCTCTATGTGGTCTGTTGTTTATAATTCAGGAACATAATTTCATTGTTCCCATTCTAAATAGGTCGTTTATTGATGGTGAACTGCTACGCCTATATGAGGGTCTGCTGTTTATAATTCAGGTAAAATAATTTCATTGTTCCATTTTAAATAGGTCGTACTGATTGATGGTGAACTGCTTTTTTTTTACCGATCTCCATGAGGGGTCTGTTGTTTATAATTCAGGAACAATTAATTTCATTGTTCCATTCTAAATCGGGCGTACTTATTGATGGTGAACTGCTTACCGTCTCTATGAGGGTACTGTTGTTATATTCAGGATCAATAATTTCATTGTTCCAATTCTAAATAGGTCGTATTATTGATGGTGAACTGCTACCGATCTCTGCTGGAGGGTTGTTAAGAACCTACCGAGTTTTACAGGGTGGAGCAAATATAGGAGTGGCCCCGGCATGAAGCTGAAGAATGGAATACAGTAAGATGTTTGGCGAGAAAATTAATAAGACGTATGAAAACCTCGATTTAGGAATTTTTCAAGTGTTCAATAAGATTCACTTGGACAACCATCACAGTTTTTTCATTTGTTGGTTTTGGTTGTTTCCTAGAGCTGCACATTTACTAGTGCTGCACCTAGCTAGAGCTGCACATTGCTATTGGCGAGTTTAGATGGTAGTGCGTGCTGCGACCGTATGCGGTGATCAGACCAGTGCAGTGCATCAGTGAAGATGTTAGTTACCGGCAAATAATTCGCCAGTTAGGTGCTTGACCTGGACTATCCTATGAAGTGATAAATGGCTTCACCACGGACAAACCTGTTTTTTTTTGCATTGGGTTTTGAATTGGCAGTATTTCCTGTCTTATTCTTCTTTCTATGCCGGGCAATTTTTATTTGCGCAACCCTGTATCTTTAAATACTGGGAGGGTATAAACAACCCTCGCTATTCGGAGATGTCGTAGCTTGAATGCATAATTCCGAATGAAACAAAAACATCGAGACCACGTACTAAATCAAGAAGAGGGGAAAAGAATGGAAATCTTAAAAAAAAACTAGTCTCTTGACATGGGTTCCTAATTACGTGGCGTAGGAATTATGGCCAATTACGGCCAACACAGCAACGTAATTGGCCATAATGACTCGCGCCTCGTTAATTTAGAACCTAGTCAAGAGATAGAGTTTTGTTTTTCAAGTTATTCTTTTTATGATAATTTTTTATTATTCTATCTTTTTTTATTGATTCCATTCTTTTCCTTCTCCTTCTTGAAGTAAGTGTCGACTATGTTTGATGCATCATTGGGCGGATCATCCAGCTACACTCCGAGACTACTCAAAAATAGCTAGCGTTATTTTATAATCACCCTGTACAAGCGGCCCCCGTGCTAAGTGCCGAGATACATCAAATTATCTGCACTAGAGATGTTATAATTTATGCTCTTTTTTGAAGAGCAGTTGCTCTCTGCTCCTGTTCTTTTAAAAAGAACAGTTCTTAACCAGTGCTCTTTTAACAGATGTTGCTTTATCGTGAGGAGAGTTTAGGGATAGTAGTAATTAAAATTTTGGTCAAACTTAAATAATACTATCCAACTGGAAATATATTTTTTTAAATTTTTTATTATATAACATTTAATAACAGTTTTTCTTCTATTACGGTCTTTTCCCACACAGTTTAAAGAACAATTAAACGAATTCAAAAGCAAAAAAAATGTTAAAAATTTTCAAGGGATCTGAACAATTAAATAACAATTTGAAGATTTCGAAGACTTAATTAAATCACTAGCAAAAGAACATGTTTGGCTACTTTTAAAAAAATAAAAAAAAAAAAAATTTTTTTAATCAGCAGTGCTGTTCAAATATTAGCAAAAACCGCTGCCCATTTTAGCCAATCTAACAAACCTGAAACGCGGCATTTCGCACTGAGGGCCGCAATGCAACCCTCACACATAAACAAAGTGGGGGGAAAGAAAGATTTGTGTACTTTATACCGCTTCACCCTATTCACCTCATTCCTGTTTTCAGTAAATTTCCAGCTCCATCGTGTTTTTTTTCTGTAAGAAAGTGGCATTCTTAAGCATTTGAAATGAAGGAAAAATAAAAAGTTTATATGTTAATTGAAAGATTTAAAACTATAAAAATCTTACATGAATCTAGCTATGTAACCATTGTATACCTGCAGTTTATCGCCAATGGCAGAGTAATTCAAATTTATTAAAAAAAAAGCTAACAGAAAGAAAAAAGAATTGTAGTTAATTTTATGATTTTTTTTCAACAAACAAAATTATGTCTTAACATCTATTCTTTGGGGGGCTATTATGACTATGGACCTAAATCTGAATAAATCAAGTAGTTTACAGAAATAAAAAAATAAAGTATGTACCTTAATTTATAATAAACTACTTCTCCAGTTTTAAAAGTTTTTTATAAATAATTGAAGTTTTTACTTCTTTAAAACTTTTGCGACTTTCGACAATTATTGAAGCTCAGGGAAAGGAAAACTATTCAAATTCATCACAATTAATAAAAAAATATATAAATTAATATACTTATTAAATGTATTTAAAAGTATGCAATTTAAAAAAAAATGAAATTTCAAATTTTAAATCCTATGCTAACCATTTCTCTCAAAAAATTAATGCTGATCTAAATACTTAAAAATTTGAAACAAATTTGTAAATAAATGAGTATTCAAAAAATATCACACGCCACACATCTAAAACATAAGTACGATATACCAACACTCCTATCTAAAGCTGAAGAAGCTCAAAAGGGAACACCAACTTTTCAGAAACAATTGGACAAATGAGCTGCCAAAAAGGCGTCTTCCTGAGCAATCGGTGAAATTGAACTACCCATAGCAATCTGTGAAAAAGAGCTACTTCAGAAACATCTGTGACAAAGAGTACTCAGAACCATCTGTGAAAAGAGCTACTAAGAACCCATCTGTGAAAAAAGGCTACTCAGAACAATCTGCTCAGTTTGGTATGTCCGCGAAAAAGAGCGGTCTGTTACAAAATGGCGCTGCTCAAAAAAAGAGCATACTGCGAAAAAAGAACACATGTTCACTTGCTATTTTTTCTTCATCGTATTCGTTTTGAAAATCTGTTTCATTGCTGGATTGTGGGTATGCGTTTCGGGCATTCGTGACGTAAGATAAGATGAAGTCTTTTCGTCCAAACCCACTCCGAACTATGAGGGAGAGGCTATTGCTCGTTTTTTAGGAACTTTATGATTAATGATTACCGAGTAACGGATTAAGAATTAGAAGATTTGTGTGATTTTTTTTGGTATAACGTAAAAATAAATTCTGAATGAAAATCGTTAATTACAGATGAAAAGGTTTTTTCAAAAGCAAAGAAACATATGCTCCTGTTCTTTTTAAATGAACATGTTCAAAAGAGCATGGTGTTCTTTTTTTATTCAACATTCTCTAATCTGCAACCACCTTTTTGTCTGGGAGAAAAATCCCTCAAAAGGGAAAAATGCTGAGTTTTGCTTTCAACCCATGGATTAGATGGCTCATGTACATACGCGCCTATGAGGACGTACCTGTTGATCGCACGGAAGACGGCGTGAAGCTGAAGACAGCCGCGTTAAATCCAAGAGCCACGATGCACACACGAGCCCTGGGCGCCGTCATCCTGGAGCTGGCTGAGGGGGAGCGACAAGCACATGTACCGTCCAGCGAGATGAAGGTGATGGTGCCGATGGGCGGCCTGTGCCCGACAGGCCGACCATTAGGCCGTTGTAAACGCAGACTGAAAGTAGCAAACAGGTTTATAGGGTATATTTCATAGAGTTTAAAGTGATAGAAAGGACCATTACGCTCTTAAATCAAAAGATTGAAATCAATTCCAGTTAGAGAAGTGCATTTTTCGACACTGGAAAGGGTGAATGTTAACTCAGAATAAGTTGAAATCACTCGTTTGGAGTGATCATGTTGGAGGTATAAACACACAAAGTATCACTCCTTTCGGAGAAAGTGCATTTTCCAGAATGGAGGAGTGAAATCTCCTAACTCAGAATGAGTTAAAATCGCTCGTTCGGTTTTAAGGAGTGTATATGAGCAGTTACACACATAGAAGAGGCTAATGCGTGCATCTTGGATTTTTTTTTTTTTTTTTACATCAGTCCCATTTTTCATAGTTTCGGGCTACTATGTTAAGATCATATCTCAAAAAACAGCTTAAGCAGTGAATCTTGGGGATACTTCAGTGCGGTTGTTATGAGCAGTAGCTCGAAAAGAGTGACAGCCCTGCTTCAAGCCATTTGAAGTGATAGACACCTAATAATCTTCTCCTATCTCTATGGGGTATATTGTGCAAAAAATAAATGAACGTCAGGAGAAGAACAACATCATTGCATGGGGACAGCAGTCTGAGTTGGATCTGCTTGGCTGTGATGGCGAGTCATCGCCTAAAATGGTGTTAGAAAACTAGTTTTGACTTTGTTGTTATAGTATAAAGTTTCCTATCACCCCTACTAGCCGAACCACCGTCGCACGGAAAGGTTTCCTTGTCAATGAAGTGGTTTTCCCACTGTACCATTTCAAATTTTTCAAGTAACATAATTATATCAGAAGGTAGTACTATTAGTTATTCTACGCTATTAGCTTACATATTAAAAAGAAAGGAAATAAGTAAAGAATAAAGGTTCCATAATTCGATGGCGGGCCGTCCGCACAGCCACTCATCATTGTATAGTAATGCAGATTGTGTGTGGAAAATTGTTATGGGGACATATTTGAGACATATAAAATACAATATATTTCATTGGAAGAGGAAGAGAGCTAGAAGAAAGTGGTTTTATATGGGGATGTATTTTGAATTTCGAAAATAATGTTCTGGATAAGGATTTATCAAAAGATTATTTTTGAGTTTTAAGCAGGGCACCTGATCTAGGAAAGCACAGATCAAAGGCAATTAGATTTTGGGAAGCCTCTTAAGACCATTTTTTTTGTTTTGATTACACTTAATAATAGTGCTAGTTGCTGAAATATTATATTGATCTATACCTTATTAAACATGGTATGACCAATACGGTAAGACAAAGTCAAGCTATAGAAACAAGTGAACTTAAATATTAAAAAATGAATTTTTGAAGCTCTTCAACGTTTAGAATAAAAGGAACTGAATTTAGGAGTTCTTGGACCGTTGCTTAAGGTAGAATCATACCCTGGTTATAAGTTAACTTGCTATTATAGATTATACATAAAATGTTATATAACTTAATGTAAATTCTTACAGTAGGGCCCAGCCAGGTGACCTCCTTGGAATGAATTAAGAGGATTATAGCCATCTAATGTAGCATCAAAATTCACAGAAAGCCAAATTAACGATCAGTAATTGGATGGTTTTTCCTCATGCGACGTGTCCTGAAAATAAGAGCGAAATAATAATAAAATGCTACAAATTATTTGTGTTGAAGTTTTTAAGGGGTCATAGGTAGTTTAAAAATGTGCAAAGAAGGTACAAAAGTATAGTTTGAATCTTTTATGTAATTTTTTAACTACTCAATATGTTAAGTATATTTTTTTTTATGTAATTCTATGAGATTTTTTAATATAAAAAACAAAATTTTAAAACTTATGAAACCTTTAGCCAATAATAAATTAAGTGTATTAAACAAAAAGCATATTTTTAACAATTGGATTAGGCTTGCGCGGCAAATTGTGAGGTCAAAATTGAAAAAATGACCAAGAAAATGACTTTAATATTGTACAATCAAAGACTTTATACCTAAATTTCATCTCAATTTTTAATAGAAATTATTTCAAAAAAATTTAAAATCAAAACTTTAAAAATTTTTATTAATATTTTTAGAAAAAGTTCTTAAATAATTTCTTAATTAAAATATGGGCTGTGGAATTTTAGGTATAAGGTCTTTGTTTGTACATATTTTGTACAATATTAAAGTCATTTTCTTGGTCAGTTTTTAAATTTGACCTCAAAATTTGCCGCGCAAGCCTAATCCCAATATATTCAATTAGCTTTATGTTTATTATAATTTATTTTAGTTTTGGCTAAAGTTTCATAAATTTCAAATTTGTTTTTTTGATAAATAAATCTTGTAGAATTTACATATAAAAAACTATACTATGTATTGGGTAGTTAAAAAAAATAAATGACAGATCTAAACTATGCTTTGTAGTACCTTCTTTGCACATTTTAAAGACTCATAGGGACCCCCTTAATGAGAATAATAATACATTGTCCTAAAATATGCATTGTGAGAAAATGTGCGTTTAAAGGAAGTAAAAAAGAAACATTTTTTCTTCGCAAACTTTTCATTTTAATAAGGACCCTTTTTTTAATAGCCAGGTTCATCAGCTCTTCGTCATCCTAAAAGCTTTGTTTAACTTAGCGTCGCGTTTGTCTTTTTAAAAAGCAGAACTTTTTTCCACTGCATATTGCTTTCGTTGAGCTACGCACATTGCAAATCTCATTGTTCTTCATCATTTTGATGCGTTCAATACAGGCTCTCTCCTGTTTCTTTCACATCAAAATTTCTTTTAGTTATTAAATTGCTGGAGGTGGCAACACTTGCACCATTGGCTTCAGTTACTGGTCTCCATGCGCTTCCCGTCGTTAGCATTGAGGTCAGTGATCTGCCAATCAAGTTATTTAACTAGGATATCTATGATCCAACCAAAAATTATAAACTAAAAAAAAAAAACTTCTTACAGTTGTTAGTTACAGTTGCACTAGAAAGTCTAAGATTTATTTGCAAAGTATGGCGTTGGAAGGATTTATGTCATTTGGAAATAGCTAGGATATTGTGTTGTTGCAAATCGGCGGCATAAGAGTTTTGTGCCGTTTACTTCGGCCACTAATATTTTTATGTTGCTTTAATGAGTTTGCTCGAATTTCTAACTTTCCATTTAGTTTCATTGCTCCGTATGCACCACAGTGACTGTTTGAATTAGTTATTGGTGATTGTTAAAGGTTTAAATCAAAACTTCCAAGTCAGATAGTCGTAACGTTAGTTTAAGTATGAATGTGAGTAAATACTGAGATATTGGTAGGTTGGTATACATTGCAGAAATTTCATGTTTGGTATTTTTTTATTAGTACTGTTGAGTTACCGATTATACGAATGGTAAGGGGAACAAAATTTGAGCATGCACAAACAAACTAATTATAGCATTATTTTGAGAAATAAATCCAACTTGTATAAATACGTATTTATTTTTTGCGTATTTATTCTATGCGTATACATTTCTAATTTTAACCGGAAAAAGGGGCCCCCGGGATTTTTTTTTTGATAAATACATTTTCGGATAAACCGGTCTCTTCTGTATAGAACACTACGGTGCAACTTTGGTGTAACGTTTCTCTATCTTCATGGCGTAACTTTTCACCACATTTATGGAGTAATATTACACCACACAAAATAGAAGAAAGCTTTTTCCGCTTACGTTTTATGTTAACTTCAACTAAAAACTGAGCTATAATAAAAAGGGCTTTTTTTATAGGGGGATTCGTCAGTTTTTATGGAGTAACTTTACAGGTTTTATATGGATTTAACGAAAAATTATACATGATAAATTGTGATGATTCTGATGTTGATATTTAAAAATTAATAATTGCTACGTTTATTAAAATGAATTTGCATGAAAATGACTGCATGAACTCTTAAAACAAAGGAGTGAAATCACACCTGTATTTTCGACAATGGTAAGGAGTAATATTAACTCAGACTGAATTAAAAAATCACTAGTTTTGGAGTGTTCTTGTCTTAGACTAACATACAAGGATCCACTCTTGTGGTGAGAGTTTTTTTTTTTGGATTTTCGACACTGGAGAAGTGAAAAAATAACTCAGGACTGAGTTAAATCTCGTTTGTTTTAAGAGTGTAGGTTACACAAATGTTAAAACTTTTTGCTGGGTTTTACCATAATACGTGGTATCTAGAAACTGCTACGGAATTTTTGTGGAAATGTTTCTCTATAGTTTTAGTATACCTTGGAACCATTCTCGGGCTCTTGTTTCCAAAAATACTGAAAAATGGTTCAGACGAATTATGACGAAAAAATTTATCACACAGCTTTGCCACCACTGCTAACCCACAATTTTAGTGTAGCCAAGCACAATAATTGTTAACAATGTTGCTGCTCTCCCTCGCTTTTATATTTTTTATGGATCCTAAAATGTTTACGTTGTGCCTCCAGTTATTTAATGGAGGAAAAATAAATAATTTTAACTGGATCGTTAGAAAGAAGGATTCTCTGGTGACTGAGGCTGATATAATAGTTTCTGCTATGAAATCGCTGACGGTTCTAAAGAGCAAACTTTTGGAAGATCTATTTAGCATTGGGAGGTGTTGTACCTTTAGACAATTTTTACATTTTAATTTTTTTCTTCGATAATTATGTCAAAATAAAAATTAAAAGCAGCATTTCAACTCACAATATGTTCCTCCATAATTTATTTTTTTAAATTCTGGCCAGCTTGAAATTAAAAAATTGCCAATCATTTATAAGTAGAAGGAATAAACTGTTCAAGGTACAACTTCCTGTTGTACCTTGGGACATGCTTTATAATTCAGTCATAGTCATAAACTTGAACTATTAATTTGTGTCAAGAAACAAACTTTATTTCAAAATACATCAGAAAATGTGCTCTTTAGAACATTTCATCACACGGAAGGAACAAGCATTTATCCTCAGTGTTGCCAGAATTTATTTCAATCTTTCAATCATTATTAAATATATCCAAACAAAGCTGGTTGTTTTTTACAATGTTTTGTGGGAAATTGCTCTTAAATAAATAATAAAGATATTTTTATTTATCCAAATTTTTAAGGAATTTTAAATCAAATTATTAATACTGTCCCAGGTACAAACACTTACATGGTTTAAATAAAAGCAGATAGTGGCCAATCCAAATACATTATAATTATTTTATCATCAACCAAAATATTTCAAAATTCTTGTATTTTATGAAGAAAATAAAATGCGTTGACTTTTTGTAAGAGTACTATGGTAAAAAATTATATTTGAATGAGAAAAATATATTTACTTAGGGGTAATGTAAATTATTTTTTGTCAACCTTTCATCCAATTCAATGATGCTAGTGTTTAAATTTGTATTATGATGATGTCTGTTGGTTATGGTACTAGTAGAAAGACAACAATGTATGAATATTGCCATAATTCTTTGGAAATTGTAGTGTCCCCCAAGGTACATGGTCACCAAGGTACAACATTCTCCCATAATCTTTTTTGTCATATTGTGGGGTGGCTTAAACGGTAATTATTTTAATAGGGGAAACTTTTAAGATAAAACTGTTGGTCCCATGAGCTAATGCATTAGTTTTGAATTCACAACTTTTGCAAAGGTATTGCTCGACCATATAATGAAGAAAACATTTTTTTCTCCATATTTTTCCTTTTTTTTTACCGGGTATAACTCTTCAATAATGCTCCGAAAACTAAATGTGGGTCCTAGAGTGGTAGAGAATTTATTCTTTTCTTAGTATTATTTATAGTATCTTACTCCCACTACTTTATCTATTTTCCTTCAAATTTTAAAACAGTTTCAGTATTGAGCGAAAAAGGTTTGTCATTCTCATAGAAGCTAATGCATTAGTTATTGAAAATCCAAAAACTTTTGCCAAAAGGATATAATTTCCATTGTAATCACATTTTTTCACCAGGTGCAGGAATCTTCATAAACATCAATTACAGACAGAGCAATAGCATCCGGTTATTTAATTATTAATTAATAAATTCCAAGCACTTTAAACTCTCTAATGCATGATTTTTATTTTCTTCCAAAAAAAAGATTATTATATGTATCTATAATACTCACACATTATGGGAAAAATACTAAAAAAAAATTTAGCTGCATTAGAATTTAAATAATTTCAATTTTTTAAATTTTTTTCCATGTGACAAAAACAACTGAAAAATTCCAAATTTTGATAATAATTCAAATAGAAAACTACCAAAATATTTCAAATATAACCTCTTTTTAACTTTGATTAATTTTCAAAACAATTTATTAGTATTTAGTACTAATATTATTATTCGTTGATAATGCCAAAAAACGTATTTCACAAAAGTTATTACCTCATTCTTTAATTTTGAATTACAACTTTTACTGCTGTCATCTACGGGATTATTAGTAAGTAAAAACTTTAAAATTGAAATGTAATAATGAAAAAAAAAAAACCTCACAGATTGTCTAGGAGGAGCTCTATTATAATAGAATTAAGTGGAGTATTTTACTTGTTACCAAAGCGGGTAAACAGTTTAGGCATTAGAGGGTTAACCAAGCTCCAATGTTTGTAACAGTGTAGACAGCTCTTCATCTCTTTTAGATTATGGAGTCATTAATGGATGTGGCAGTTGTGCCCCTGTCATTTACTGTAAGGAAAATAAGTAATATTTTCCTAGTTCGATAGTGAGGGACTGATTCCCATCGTAAATGAGGTTGATATAGATCGCATCTGCTATTAAGGTAGGTTGGCGTACCAAAATCTAAAATTTTTTATTATTGCTTTATCTTTTCCAAATTTGGCATAGTGATTTCAAACATAATGAACAATGCTTTTGGGGCAATTTTTTTTAATTTAAAATATAATTGATTTAATGTAAACGGTGTTTTTAACTAAAAAACGGGGTTTGCGCTAACACTTCTAGCAGAAAATAGTTTTACTTTAATTTTACCTGAATTTTTAACAGATGCTAGTCAATACATATCTGTGACATGTACTTAAAATCTGGTGTAAATATATAAGTTTGTTTTTTAAATGTTGAAGTGTAAATTAATCGAAAAAATCTTTTTTGTGTGGTTTAAATTATAACTTTTTTCTTATTAACTTCTTTTCTTGTTAATTTGTATGTAACTCTAGAGGTCATTGCATGCATCAGTTCAAAAACGAAGAATTTGAACAACATAATTAATGTTTATAGGATGAAATTTCAATGTGGTGATCTTGTTAGCGTAACCTCTTTTTTTAGAAGAATAAACACCCGTTTAAAATAAATAAAGTATATTTAAATAAAATGATGCTTAATAGTATTATTCATTATATTTGAAATCGCTTATGAAAAAATTGGAAAGATTAAATTATAATAGTAAAATTTTTTAGAATTTCGGGAATTTTGGGTATTCGCCTACCTTAACCAAGCTCCATTGTTGTAACATTGTAGCAGCTCTACCATGTTTTATATTTTTATGGATTCATACATGGATGTGCGTTTTGTCCAATTTCATTTAATGAAGAAAATTAAGTAATATTTTCGCCTAGATCGATAGAAGAATGTTTCCCATCGTAAATGAGGTTGATATAGAGGCATATGCTATTAACTCGCGGGATGGTTTTATAGAACCAACTTTGTAAGATCTGTTTTGCATAATATTGTTCTTGTAATATTGTGGTGCTAAAAACGGGGTTTTTTTAAAGGAAGAACTTTTAAGAGAAGTGCCGGTCCCTTAGAGCTAAAGAATTAGTTTTGAATTCACAACTTTTGCCAAGAAATTGCTTTGCATGTTATCACATTTTCACCAGGTGCTGGAATCATCATAAAATCAATTTAAACGAAAATTGAAAGGCAAATAACATACATTATTTTTTAAAAAAATTAAAATTAATTGATGAAAGTTCCAAGACTTGTAACAAGCTCTATTGTTGTAACGTGTAGCGCTCTCAAGATCTATTAGATTTTTATGGTGTCATAAATGGATGTGGCGTTGTGCCCCCTTTTATTTACTGAAGAAATAAGTAATAATTCGCCTGCGATCATACGGAAGGACTGATTCCCATCGTAAATGAGGGTTTGATACAGAGCATCTGCTATTAACTCGCGATGGTTCTAGGAGCGTATTTTTGGAAGATCTGCTTTGCATAATCTTGAAACTTGTTCATTATTAGTGGGGATGCAAAAAACGAGATTATTTTAAACGAGAGGCTTTTTTAACAGCGCGAAAAAATGGATCCCCTTCTTATTTTTATTGGGAAAAAGTTCGATATATATTTAAATTCGAACTTATTTAATTCATTAATAGATACAATCACCACACCCAAACCCAATCCAGCCTCCCTTTGCCTTTATTTAGTGTGTGCGACTACCATTTTCCAAACCCTTCCCCCCCGATATGACTGGATTTACTTTTAACGTATCCCTACACTAATGAAAGCACATCAAAACCCCCCACCCAATAGGAACCCCCCCCCACCTTCTGGTGCATTTTATATAACAAATCTGCAACGATCACTTTTTTTCTTAACTGGAATTTTTCTTTTGCCCAAACTCCTGTACCCCATAGAGAAAAAATTATTCGCTCTTTGTATTTAAAGTCACCTTCCGTTTCCCTATTTTAGATCCTGATCCTTAACTAATTTAAAAATCAGGCCGATGTTAGTGGGTTTTGTTGATTTACCTTTTGTCGTGCAAGCTACAAATTATTACCAAAACTATTTGGAATAAGGCAATTTATAAAACACTACGGGACAAAGCCCCATGCTCGCTAACGCTCGCCAACCCCGAGGCGGATTTTATCAGAATGATAAAAGTGTATTTTGGTTTAAATTGTTTTAAGATCGTTTTGTATGTTAATATTACTTTACAAGGGACTTTCTAAACTAACGGTCAATTGCGCCTTCCCCCTCCTGCCTTTTCCCCCTTTGTTTTTTACCCAAGTTAGGTTGGCTTAGGAGTGCCAAAACCATTCAGCAATTCTTAATACTATTACAATCTTGGTAAACATTTGCACATTTGACGAAAAACTTTGTGGATGAAAAAAAATTCTATAACACTTTACCTACGAGGCGTCGATGACCAATAGACTAAGGACACTCTAAGTTTCAAACTCTCATTGGAGAATTTTACATTGAATTTGACATAGAAACTAGCCGCGCCCCCTTTGTGTCTAAGGGGATCTAATTGTAATCGGTTTCTGGCGGCCTATTTGCAGAATTTCACCTTTAGGGATTTAACAGAGCACAATGACATCTGTAATTTGGAACCCTTATCAAGTGACGATAGGGATTATTTTTAACTACAACTTATTTTCGTCTTTATTTTTGAAATCTTATTACAGCTACTCATTGACTTTTTTATCATCGTAGGCCCATCATTAAGATATTTGACCTTTGTGTTCTTTTTCTCCATTATAAACTTCAGACTGATACCGCTTGTCATTTTAGACATGGTCCCCAAAGAATCCACAAGTGATCGATTGGAATCACTCGTCAATATTCATCCAATGTAACAAAAACTTAGAATTTAGGGGTTTTCGAGGGTTTTTCACTTTTCTAAGTAATTAAAATTGGGTGTTGCTATTGAAAATTTTAAAGTTCGTAGTTATTTTTAATATTAAACACTTTAATACGGGCGTCGACTGACCCGTAGAACTAAAATCTTCTTGACCAGCAAACCTTAATCTAATGCCTATAAACTCTTCTAACGTGTCGCGAAAGCAAACCTAAAACACTATTAAGGTTGATTTGTTGATTGGTAATGTACTTTCAATTGTAGGGGCTACTGTTTCTTCGGAATGTTCTCTGTTAAAAAAGTTAACCACTAGTGATTATTTCAACTTCGTCATCATTTTACATCGGGACCTTTTTGACTATGTGAACAAATAACATTTGAGTTAATTGCTTGACACAAAATTTGCATAAGGATCCGTCTTAACACTTTACCTACGGGCGGTCGACTGCCCCATTGACTAAGACACTCTAAGTTTCAAACTTCTACATTGGGAGAATTTCTACATTGAATTTGACATAGAAAAACTATCGCGCCCCTTTGTGTTAAGGGAACTAATGTAATGTTTCTGGCTGCCTATTTGCAGTACCTTTAGGTGATTAACAGAGCCAATGACATCTCGTATTGGATCCCTTATCAAGTGGACGAAGGGGAGATCTATGTCTTTACTGCACTTATTTTCGACTTTATTTTTGAATATATACAGCTACTCATTGACTTTATATCAATAGTGGCCATCCTTAAGTATTTGACCTTGTGCTTATTTTTCTCATTATCAACCTACAGACGACTCGCTTGTAATTTTAGACATGGTCCCCAAGTCCACAACCAAGAACGAGTGATTCGATTGAATAACTCGTCAAATTTCAGCCAAATGTAACAAAAACTTAGATGTAGGGGGTTTTGAGGGTTTTTCACATTCTAAGTAATTTAAAATTGGGTGTTGCTATTTGAAAAATTTTAAAGTTCGTAGTATTTTTAATATTAAGACGGATTCATTATGCAAAAATTTTTGTGTCATGCAATTAACTCAAAATGTTATTTTGTTCACATAGTCAAAAAGTCCGATGTAAAAGGATACTAACGGTTGAAATAATCACTAGTGGGTAACTTTTTTTTAACAGAGATTCATTCCGAGAAACTGTAGCCCTCAATTGAAAGTACAATTATGCCAAATCAATCAAATAAACCTTTATTAGTGTTTTTAGTTGCTTTCGACACGTTAGAAGTGCTGGATTTAGATTAAGTTGCTGGTCTAGAAGTTTTTAGTCTAGGGTCAGTCGACGCCCGTAGTTAAAGTGTATAAATATTGCAATTATGTCTAATTAGGATCACATTATCAGTGGTTGCTAGGTGTACTAATCGGACAATATAAATACTATGATTTTTGGGATTTACCGTTGTTTTCAGGCATATGAAACATTTTCGATTTCATTTTAAGTAACGTTTGTTGTTTCGAAAATATAAAATTTTTTCCCTTTTAAGAAGCCAGGTTTTTTTTTAAACACGGCAAAAACATGCAGGCTTTTGGATAGTTAAATTTTTAATTTTGTGACAATTCAGATTATACACTCTTAACAAAAGTGTGAAATCCACTACAGAGGATTAATTGTATTTTCTTCCTGGAATGGAGTGGATTATTAACCCTCAGATGAGTAAAATCAGTCGTTGTAGAGTGATCCTGTCGGAGGTTTTAACACACCAAAGGAATCCAACTCCTTTCGTGGAAGTGCATTTTCAAGATTGGAGGAGTGAAAAAATTAACTTAGACTGAGTTAAAATCGCTCGTTTGTTTTAAGAGTGTTAGTTCTTTATGAAAAATTATTACACCACGTATATTTTGTTTTTGCTAAAATTTTTTTTTGTTAAACTTTTGGGGGGTCAAATTTGGAGATCGTCTGTTTTTTGATGAAAAATGAACCAACTTCCTCATGGCAATACTTGTTGTGTAAGAGTTTAAAAATTGCAGTGGCAATTTTTTTCGTGTTCTACTAGTACATGTCTATTAGGAAATAACTAACTTATGGTTGACAATTGGCAAAAGGTCCAAGGCCATTCAAAGTTATTCAGAATTTTTTGATTTATTTCTGAACTTTGAACTTAATATTTTCTTCTGCAAGTGAACAAAAGTGTTATGGTTCTACTAAATACATTCCAAAGGAGAAGTACCCAACAAAATGCAAAGTGATGGGTGGTGGCACTTTTGGTTATATAAATATTTTGACCTTATACTTGCCGAATATCCAAAATTACACGACTTTCGAGGTCATTTATTCTTGTGCCAACTTGGAAATGTTAAAATTAGCATGGAAAATAATCAGTATGTATTGGCAGAAAAAACAAAATCAATTCACAAACATATGGGTTTTGCTTCTCTTTTATTTTTAATGTGGCTTTAAAACTTTGAAAAAAAAAACCGCACATTTTTGTGTTTTAGAACGTTTAGAGCTCTTTAACTTCCTAGTATTCAAAGTATTCAGTAATAATGAGCTGGAAAATAATCTTTTTGCATTGTAGAAATAAAATAAATTCACGGAATTATGGTTATTTGCTCCAATTTTATTTAATAAGGCTCTAAATCCCCAGATTTAACTAGCACGTATGTCCCTGTGTACTTGGTTTACATCCGTGATAAATTGAGGACTTTTCTACTATTTACACCATTGATCCGATTCATAAGATGACTGGCAGTAGGTGGGAATCGAACTCCCGCACTCTGAGGAATATTGAATCTCTAGTAAGGTTTGGTAGATAAATTTTTATTCCGGCTTGTGTGCTTGTTAAGTGGACCCACTTATAAGCATTTGTCAAGAAAGAGTTTTTTACTGTCGCAGAGAAAGGAAAGTACACCATCGCGAAGGTGGGAAGTTGAACCCGAACCTCTTACAGCGTGCAAAATGCTGTCTAGCGATTGCTAACCCTCTCGGCATCCGGGCCCTGAATCTCTATGTTGCCCTAAACCACTCGGCCAAGGACGAGCCCACAAGATTAGTGAAATGCGGCCAATTTTCATAAAAAAAACCTTTTAAAGTTCCAATTAATTTAAAAATTTCTTAAATGTTAACAATGTATAAGTGAATTTCGTATTACTCAAGATTGTTGTTAGTTGATTAATCTCTAGGTTTGGTTGTTTGAATTATCGTCCGCACTAGAGTACCCGAGGGGCTATTTGGCGACGGGGCCGTTAGTATTTTAGAACCCACAGTAAGTGGAGTTCCAAACACCTGAATAGGCACCAACGCAACCGTTAAGGGGCGACATCGTACGCAGCGTTAGGACTTTGAAGGATATTTACGTGCACTCCCTTACACGGTGATTATCTCTTTGCTCCAAATATATCTTTATAAAGTATAATGGTTGCATAAATTTCGCATGTTTTCCAGAGAAAGAGAAAAGTTACGCTATTACCTTAAACTAGCCTAATTAAGTTTCCCATTAACAATGGTTGCACGCGCGGTTGAATAAGTTTAAAAATTTCTATTTTCTGAGAGAGTAAACGGTTTCACAGATAAACCTTTAAATTGTATTTTAAGATGTTTGTAGTTTTGAAATATAATTGTTATAATAATTAGTATTAAAGGTCTTTTAAGAAGTTTACTGTCACATTTCCATAAAAAAAAGATTCAAAACTAAGGATGTGAACACTACACGACTTTAATTACCACTTAAGGTGACGAATACACCAAAATTCTAAAATTTTACATATTATTTATTCTTTTCCAAATGTCACCACATGATTTCAAAATATATAAAAACAATGCTATTTTATAGCATATTTTTTTATTATTTTTAATACAATTTATTTATTTTAAAATCTGTGTTTTTTTTAACTAAAAAAGAGGTTTACGCTAAACAAGTCTACCACAATAAATTTTCCTCTATAAACATTAATTATGCATTAAATTTTCGTTTTGAAACTGACACATGCAATGACCTCTAGAGTTACTTACAAATACTAGAAAAAGAAAGTTATTAAGAAAACTGTTATGGAATTAACTAAATTATATTTTTTTCGATTAAACTACACTTGGTATTTAAAAAAAAAACTGCTTCATTTGCATCAGATGTTAGAGGTTTATAGCATAGATATATTTTGAAATGCATCTGTAAAAAAATTTCAGGTAAATAATGTAAAACTTGTTATGCTAGAAGTGTTGGCGTAACCCCCCTTTTTTTAGTTGAAAATCACAGTTTATATAAAATCAATTATATTTAATAAAAAAAATTGCAGAAAAAGATTGCTCATTATATTTGAAATCACTATGCCATATTTGGATAAGAATTAAAGTATTATTGTAGGTGAAATTTTTGAATTTTGGGTACTGCTACCTTAAACTGAGACACTTATTGTACGATCTTTAATACTGGAATTTTCTAAGTAAGGTTAAAAAATAAAATAAACATCTATTATCTGAGTGGTATTTGAAAGTTTCCACTGAGCTTCACACCTGTTTTTTTTTCCTGCTTCATTCATTTTCAAAAACGTAAATTACTTTTTAAATTTTGATTTATAATTAGAAAATCACCATTAAACACAATTTGCGGAAAAAATGCTTTCGTAGTTTTGTAAGACTTTATATTATTTTTCTGTTACTATACTAAAAATATGTTCGAAAAAGAACATAGTTTCATTTATAGTCAGAAAAAAATGGATTGCCTGACAGACGCACAACGTGATTGTTAATTCGATTGGCACATTTGATCATAAACAAGATGCGTGTCTAGCTCTAAAATTAATATGGGTTTGTAGAAACTTAGTTATAGACAGGTGAAAACCCAATTACGTCTCTAGTTTGCATGGAAATTGGCTCCCTCTATACGATTACTGATTCGATAACCGATTTAAATTCATAGATTTATTCGTAGGTCGGCACTATCTTTGCCTTTGTAATTGGATAATCTTTTGAAACACCTTTTTTCATTGCAGAAAAAATTAGGCCCATTTAAATTTCTTTAAAGCCATTATATTTAATGACTTTCGCTGCTGCGGAGGATATTTATTAGACTAATTTTTTTGGGAGTAAAAAATATAAAGGGCTGAAATATATATTGGTGAAATAAAACTTATGTATAATAATGTGATTTGAAAGGCACAGGTTCTTACGAGATTTTCATTATAAATAAGAAAAACGTATAAACTATATATATTTAGCTGTTTTGTATTAAACCTTTTTCAGTTTTTAGTGCCAAATCAATTTTATTGTTATGCAATTAAAACATCAAAAAAAAACATAAATATATGGTTTAAAGCAGCAATCCAGGGACGGACTGGCTCCTGACAAGGCGCAGTTTTACCGGCCCTTCCGGTTGACAAAGGGCGCAAAAAAATCTGGGGAGGTAGGGGGGGGCTGTGGCAATTTTTATTATTATTTTTTAATTATTGGTATTTCTAAAAAGAAAAATAGTTTTAATTACAATTATTTTGTAAATTACAAACTATTTTAAATTACAATTATTTTAAATTACAATTATTTTTAACTTACAATTATTGGTTTAATTACTATTGTTGAATACTTTATTCGAATTATAAAAATTGAACTTTAATTTAATTTTCCGTTGTAAATTGCAGTGTTTTTGAGTATGTAGTATTACTCTTGCTGTAACATTAATTAGTTTTATTAGCTACTTTTCTTTTTTTTTTAATTCGAAGAATTTACAAAAAACAATTGAAAATGTAGGTATGACATGCGGTTGATGTCCGTCCGTCCGTCCGTCCGTACCCCCCTTCCAATATCGTTCAACCAATCGATACTTAAATTTTATTTTTTTTAGAAACGCTATAACCTCAGACAACCCAACTTTCACTATTTGTTCGTCTGTCTGTAGATCGGACGGACTAAATCTTCTATTTGTTTCGGACGAATTTCATATTGAATTAGCATCTGAAAATTCAATTTCGAGTTCATTTAAATCGCTGAATTTAACTACAAATGCTACGGACAAGTGACATCGTCAAAAAATTCAGCGTACCGAAATGAGAAATATATTGAAAATTTCAGATAAGAATTCGAAATTTAAGCACTGCAATTAATTAAAAAATTTCAAAAATTTAATGCTCATTTAAAAAGATGGGAAGCCATTTTTATTAGTTTTAATGACCATTGCCATAGCACTATAACTCGAGAAAACTGTTATTTCTTTTAGACAATAAAATAAAATAAATTTATTTTTGCGATATCGATCAGTGTGGAAATGGACGTCAATACATATCTTCACACGAGAATTTTTTCGTAGTTATGATGTGGTTTTCATTCTATTTAAAAGCGAGGAAATATTACATATTTATTCTTTGAACTATAAATTTTTTTCAAACGATTTAAGTAATAATTATTTAATTTTTGAAATAATAAATGAAACTTTCGATTTAGCGGGTAAATGTTTTAATAATTGAATAATTGCTGTGCTTGGAGCCCTTTTTACCTGTTTGCACAACTGTTGTTTGGAAGTGGGTCAAGTGACCAGTTTATGTTACAAACCTACTTGTTAATTTACATTTCCTATTTTAAGTGTATTTTGGTGTAGTTTTATGGTTTTTGTTCACGACTAATTAAATATATATTTTTTAAATGCAAATAAATCATGCGGACGATTAGTAATATTTATTTATTGGGCGATAGAAAATTAATGAAAATAAGTGATTTGGCTTAAAGTGTAATTATAGCTAGATGCTGTGGTTTAGTTGAATTTATTCTAATGAATATAAATTTAATTGTAGAAAACGGTTGTTGATGTCAATTGCTGTTACGGACCTAATTTTTTCAAGGATATGAATTTTAGTATGTATTTAAGTAGTAACAGCCATAAGTAGGGCTATTTTAGTTCTTTTGGAACTTCTTTTTTTATAACTCCTATTTAGGGGGACTGGAGAGTCCAGCGGTTTAAAGCGTTCACCTTGAATAAGGATGGTCCCAGGTTCGGATCTGGGCAATTGCTTTATATTAACTGCATACCTTTAAATACGCTACTTAGTCCCGACGATGCGTACGATGTCGCCCTTAAAAACGTGCCGTTGGGTGGCCTACTCAGGTGTTCGAATCGTCACTTGAATGTGGGTTTAAATTATAAACGCTCTTCGGCTATAGCCCTCTTGTAGCTTAGTTGGCAACAATTATTCAAAACTAAACTAAAAGAAAATTGAACTCATACTTTTTTTTTAAATAGATCTTTGGATATTTTATTTTTGAATAAAATTAGGTTTTATAAAATAAGAAAAATAATTTTAAAATTATCGATTGCTTTTATTTATAAATTTACTACTTAGATAAATTTTTAAATCACCAGATTTGTTGTAAGGCAAAGTTAAACGTGAAATTCAAATACTGAATTTAATTATAAAGATATCAGTGCAAACATAAATTAAACATAATTAAATTAGCAATAAAAATTTAAATGATAAATTTTTTTAGTTTTGAATTATGTCCACTTGACGCTACACTAGCGATTGGCAGGCGCATTCGTGACTAAGTAAAAAAATAAATTAATTTTAATATAGAAACTGTTTTTTTTTGTTGTTGTTTTGTTTATTCGAATATTTATATTTTGAATTAAGTAAAAAAAGGAAACAAAGGGGGAGTGTTAGCAAATTACCTTTTAATAAAACAAAATAACCGGGACATTCTTGAATGAGCATCAATCGCGTTTTGGCGTAACAATAGTGGGGCACTTTGCAAAATGGCAACCTGATTGTATTTCAATTACAACAATAATATATAGAAAATTAAGGCCTAGTTATTTATCATATTCATACCTTCGGATAATTTAAAAAAGTAAAAAATTTAAAATACTTAACAATATTATGTCTAACAGTTAACATGACATCGGGGGTGGGGAGCCCAGTCGGTTAAGCACTCGCTTAGCATATAAGTTGGGAGAAGGAAAAAAGCAAAAACATCCATCCAAGAGGATATCATGTGTCTGACTAATTAAACTAAACAAATGCACAAACCCTTAAAGCGGTTTCAAATATATCAGTTCAACTATTTTATTTGTATGTTTTTTTTTACTTCCTGTAGAAATATAGTCGTCGAGACTTGGATCTTCTCCACAAAAAAATGGAAAAAATACCTAATTGCGCCTGTCTGGCTATCAGTTAAGCTAACATAATAAAAATAAAAAATCGAATCAATACAAATAAAAATGTATCCAAAACTTATCCTCGCCATAATTGCCACTGGTTTAAAAAATAAATATGAGGGAGGGTGAGAATGCTAATGTTATTTCTTTTCTTTAACATTGCGTAAATATTCGTGAATTTACTGATTTGTGAGGCACAATATAGCAACTTAAATAAATCAAAAAGAAATAAAATGGAGCCACGTGTCATTTCTATCACTCTAATAAACTCACTCCCAATGCGAAGTAGATTTTTCCTATGGAATTGTAACTTTGGTTTTCTTCTTTTTATTGTTAGCAAAATAAGATTTGACTTGTAGGCCCGGGCTGCCGAAAAAATGTCCGGAAGAATACCCCGGCCCGTGTAGGGGAGTGCATGATTAAATATTATCCACTGTTGTAACGTTGCGTACGATGTCACTATTAACGAACGCTTTCTCGGTGGTCGGAATCGTTACTTAACTGTGGTTTTCTAATAAAAGAAAAAAAAATAAATAATAAGAACCGGGAAAAAAAAAAGAACAAATAAAACACTAACATTTCTCACTTGTCCCCGAATTTTAAGAATTTTGAGGTCCAAAAGTACATGGGATCTTAGGCCCCGTCATTAAATGGGCTCGTTGATAAACTATTCTTTAAGTTATGGGCCTGCGATCCAAAAACACAATCGGCCATAAGGGGCCTAACATGCCACCCTATATTTTCTGCGTTGATGGTCCCATGGTGCTGTTGCCAGGTTCTGTCTCTTACCCTACTATAGAACTCTTTGGTTTTTAACCCCGACAGGGTCAAACAACCCGCACACTAGGACAATACAATATTTATTATGTTTTTATCTCGAATTTTCTCGAATTTGGGAATGTTTATTTTACAATAATATAAAATAACTGTTGTTTTTTATTTCTTAAAAAAGTGAATGTGTACCACTCAATTCTTGAATTCAGCACGAAAAACACCCGTCTAATTTTCTTACATTCCTATTTAGAAAAAATATTTATGTTTTTTGGTTTCAGGCCACCTGACATATGGCACATAATAAATAAGTCCCCCATAATTGATGAAATGAAACCATAAAAAATGAACGTTATCAATGGTCTAGTAATTAATGGATGAGTAATTAATTGCCTTACAATCATAACTGCTTTTAATCTATAAATTTGTTGAGATTTCGAACCAGCCGGGATTAGTTCCAGTCGGGCTTCTTAGAAACGCAGTCAGTGACGAAGTGAGTGCCGTATCTTTAACTTCAACGAAATCCTCAAGAGCTGGCATCGACAGCGAGTTTGGTCCATTAGACCATGACATCTTGAACGTACTGTAATCAGTGCCATTTACAGGGACCTATTTATGAAAATTAAGAAATGCGTGCAAGAAAGTCTAAAGCTCTAATTTGAAGTTAAAGGTGCTCTCAGGTCAGGATTTTATATAGGCTAAGTTGGGTGTAGCCTAGAGCAGCAAATTTTTGGGGGCGGTACCTATTTACCACATATAAATCGGCATTTTCGAAAAAAAAATTATAAAGAAACCTATATTTCTAAGAAAGAAAAAAATATATTTATATAATGCGTGAACGTAATCTGTACCTATTAATTTCTAAAAACATATGTAGACCGAAAAATAGCCAAGAAAACTTATGTCTGGGAATCTGGGATGGGGGGGAGGAAAAAACAGTAAAAATCACTTTCAGACGCCAAACAAAAAAAAAAGCACAAATAAATTCGTTATTTGAAATTATAGCCGTAAAGTGTAAAAAAAAAAGTTTTAGGTTAAATAAATATAACGATAGTTATTTTTTATAGATTTCGATTGGCGTTCGGCTTCTGTTCTTCTTTATTAGTTTCAAGTCAGGACTAAGTTCACGTGTTCTACGTTTAGTTAGAGTTGGACTTCGATTTGTTATGTGTTTGAAGATTCCCGAGTAATCCAAACGTCCAAAACAAAAAGTTTTCGGTTTGCTAAACAAAAAAAAATAAGCGTTATTTCGGGTCGGGTGGCTTCTTTGGTGATTCCATTTTCGCCATAAATATTTCGTCAAACGTTCAAATCAAATCAAATAGTCTCTCATTCGGTTTTATAAAAAAAAACAACCCTTGGAAGTAAAAGGTTAGTTAGGTTTGATTTATCGTCGCACCACTAGAGCTACACGAAGGGCTATTGGCGACGGGAGTAGTATTTTAGAACCACAAGTCAGGTGACGAGCCAACACATGAATAGGCACCCAAACCGCATACCGTTAAGGGGCGACATCGTTCGCCAGCATTAGGACTTGATGGATATGTAACGTGCACTTCATTACACCAATCAAGGGGTTATTATTCGTCGGAACATATTAGCTCAACGGGCCGTTTATAGGTCGGCAGATATTTTGGCGATGCCCGGACCGAACTGGGACCTTCCGCATGAAGCGAGTGCTTACCGACTGGGCTCCAGCACCTGAAATTTAAATGGCACCCTACACCATAACCGACCTTATGTTTGCAGTATACAAATGTTCTCGCGAAAATGGGTAAACAGTTCTCTTTTTTGAGTGGGAGAATCGAATACAAACGGTATTTCACATTCATTAAACAAATTTTATTTTGTTATTTCAAGACAAATTTATTATTTTTTATTAGGTGTAGGCACACAGTTTGAGTGTATTTTAATTATTTTTTCATTCGTTTTTGACTTAAGGGGTCTAAGGAGTCTTAAAAATGTGCAAAGAAGATACTACAAAGCCTAGTCTGATCTTTATTTCATTTTGAACTACTCAATGTATACGTATAATTTTTTTTATATGAATTCTACATGATTTTTTTATTATTAAAAACAAGTTTTAAAAATTTATGAACTTTAGAAAAACTAAAATAATGATATTAAACATGAAAGTTACTTGAACACATGTGATTAGGCTTGCGCGGCAAAATTGTGAGGTCAAAATTGAAAAAAATGAATAAGAATATGACTTTTACTTGTACAAATATGTACAAACAAAAGACTTATAAACCTAAAATTCTCAGTCAATTTTAATTTGAAATTATTTTTTAAAAATTTTAAAATCAAAATTTTTAATTTTGTATTATTTTTTTAGAAAAAAAAGTTCTTAATAATTTTAATTAAAATGAGCTGAGAATTTAGGTTAATAAAGTCCTATTTTGTACATATTTGTAACAATATAAAGTCATTTTCTTGGTCATGTGTTTCAATTTTGACCTCACAATTTGCCGCGCAAGCCTAATCAAAAGTGGTTCATAGTACCTTCACGTTTAATTTCATTTAGTTTAGTTTTGGCCTAAAGTTTCCATAATTTTAAAAACTTGTTTTTTTAATAAATATATCTTGTAGAATTACATATTAAAAAAATTTTTTACTGCATTTATTGGAGTAGTAAAAAATTTACAAGAGAGTTTCAAGCTATGCTATGTTAGTAATCTTCTTTGACATTTTTAAGTCTCCTGTGAACCCTTAACAGGGCGCCTCGAATATGCAGGCATCGAAGGAGACAGCCAATAGGAGAAGGCAAATTTCGGCGCCAAGCAGGGTTGTTTAACACGAGTCCTCCGCCTGTTTCTTTAGTTGTTCCCACATTTTAAAAAAAAATCAATCGACATTATATGGATTTGGAACAAAATACATGAAGTACGTCTTTTCACCAAAGTATCAAAATTGAAACAAGAAAGTTTATATCCAGAATGTGATATCGTAGGAGCGCCATTGCTAATGGCGCCTTGGTTTGTGAAAAGGCGGTATGTTAATTAAAGGTGCCCTAATACTCTTATCAGTTTTTTTTTTTTAGATCCCCATTCAAAAACAAAAAATTCCGGGTTGATAAGTCAAGTACTATTCTGCACCAACACCAAAGTATCAAACTTTAAACAAGAAATCTAAAAATGCGTTTTTTGTGATATTATACGGTCGAGGGCGCCCTAATACTGATCTTAGCGCTGATTCTTCTTTACAGACTTTATATAATCATTTATTGGGAGGCCTCCGTTTTCATTTATTAGGCGCGGTATCTTTCTTGTTTAAAAAAACAACAACTTCAAACTGCGTTCAAAAGCCAACTGGTTCAAAAAAAGCCATATGGCGATTCAATGAAAAGAAAAGGCGCCTGATTTAAACTGTTTTTAATATTTGTCAAAATGTCCATTTAAAATGTATTGCTAAAATTGGATTATATCGGGTGTATTAAGGCGTAAAGCCATGGGAGTTACCTTGGTTCTGGTTTTGTGTCTAACCATCCTCCTAATGGTTAAGTGTAAGTAGATTACACAAATAAACAATCATGATCGTATATGAAAATTGTATCATTAATTTAACCGTCTAGTCAGCGCCCAGCTATAGAAGTGAGGCGCCTTGTTAAGTAATCGGCTTAGCTATTAGTTACTACAGGACATTACAAATTGCACCCTATGACCATATGAAAGGTGCGAACAACCTACGAGAAGGACGAATACTGGGTTCATAAACGAGTCAGATTTTTTTTTTTTTTTATTTATTTTTTTTTTTTGGAAAGGCGCACCGGCCCGCCGGCCGACGGGCCGGGGGCCAGTCCGGCCTGGCAAGCAATGATATAGTCTTAGTCTACGTTTAAGAAACTCGGAAAATATAGATATTCTATATTATTTCAGGTTTCACTATTTTGTTTTCTTTGAAAAGCACTGATCTCTAAAAGGACTTCCAATAAATACTTCTACAAGCAATACACATTGTCCAATTTATCCGATAAAGTTGGATAGTAAAAAAAGATTAAACAATTCTGTTTAGACCGATCCAACCTAATTAACACAAAGTCTACTGTAAGGGTAGCACTGATAAAACCCATAAATGGAGGCACACATGACTCCGTACTCAGTACCAAAGTCACGTGAGTTTGGCGTATTTTTGAGACCAATTGAAGTAAATTAACTGTATACTTGTAGTTAAATTTTATACAAATATATTTTATTTTATCGAAATTCATCAATAAAAACTTAATTATTATCAGTAAAAGCTTGCCAATGATGTTTTTAATTGTCTTTATTTTTAGTAGTATGATCGCTAAAAGAACAGAGAGAAGTGCCGAAAAATCGGGAATTTCTCGGCACAACTTAGCGATTCATGTCAGAACTATCAAATCAGTTTTTACTACTAGATTATCGTCCAATTTTATTATGTCGATGCTACCATACAAGCATTTATTCTCAGAACTTTATATAATCGATTTTTAGCCCTTCAAGAAGAACTTTTGGTCAATTTTTTGAAAATTTCTTTCTCAATTGCTTCTTTTTATTCCTTCAATAAGAATGTTTTCCCAAAAGCGCAGAACAAAAAAAAATGCCTTCGCTCAGTTCCATTTATCGTGATGTCGGATGAGAATAGCGGGATCTACTTTTGTCACAGACAGAACATTTTTACTTAAACGTTCATCCTGACTGAATGAAAATTTTACCTTTTCCTAGAAGATAACAGTGTATATTTTTTGCCTACTTTTCTTTTTTTTTTTTTTTATTTGAAGAACTAAAAAAAAAAATGGGATTACAATTAAAATTCAAAATGAATACAATTAAAATTTCTGAAAAGAATTAGAATTCTAAGTACTTCAATTATTTAATTAACTTCAATAATGATTGCTCTTTTAAAAAAGCATAGGAAGCCATTTTTTATTAGAATTAAATCACCACTCGAGGAACTTTAATTTTGTTTACACAATAAAGTTCAATAAAATTTATCTTTTCGACATCGATCAGTTTGAAATGACGTCAATTAATTTCACTTAGAGTGTCTTTGTATGTTGGTATGCAATGTTTTCTTTCTATTTAAATGCAAGATACTATTACAATATTTATTCGGGGAAATATAATTTTTTTCAATCGATTTAAGTTATTTATTATTTTAATTTTCGAAATAAAATGAATGAAACTATTTTAAGAGAATATTGGAGAGCTTATGGGTTTTTTTTTCTTGGTTTTGTTATAATTAAATATTTTAACTGCTATATTTTTCATTGCGGACGATAAGTATTATTTTTTTATTTGGCGAGAGAAAATTATTGAATATAATTGGCTTCTGAAGTTGAATTAATTGCTGGATGCCTGGTTTAGGAAATTTATTCTAATGTATATATATTTAATGTAGAAACGGTTGTTTGTGTCAATTACTGTATCGATCAATAGTTTTTTAATGTTAAGAATTTTATTAAGTAATTAAGTAACATGAAAGTACGGCTATTTTAGTCTTTAGAACTTCTTGTTTTATAATATACTTCTCAATTTCCGCGTGTTTAAAGTTTGTAGCTAGTGGAATATAATGCAATAGTTTTGTGTGACTTGAAGGGGAAATTTTACCTTTTCCCAGAAGATAACAGTGTATAATTTTTTTTATTCTACTTCTAATTTCCTGTGATTAAGTTATTAAACAGTGAGATAATGCAATATTTTGTGCGACTTGAATGGAAATTTTACTTTTTTCCAGAAGATAACAGTGTATATTTTTTTTATACAACTTCTTAGTTTCCGTGTGATTAATGTTATTTAGCAGTGATTTAATGCAATAGTTTGTTTGTACTTGATGGAAAATTTTACCCTTTCCCCGAAGATAAACAGTGTATATTTTTTTATTCCACTTCTTAATCTTCAGTGTGATTAAGTTATTTAGAAGTGATAGTTGCAATAGTTAGTGTCGAAACGAAAATTTTTTGTGGTTGTTGTTTGCAAAAATTTTCAATAATCAAACACTGTAAAAGAAGTATGTTTTAAAGACTTTTTTTCATAAGTATCCGGTATGTTTACGAACTATTTGTAATTTTTAACGTAAAGACCGTTTTTTACCAGACAAAATATATATTAAAAAATGTTTGTTATTTCCCCTGCCGAAAATCTCAAAAACTAAGCCCTACTTCGACACTTTGAGTTGCAACATTGAGTTTAAAATGTTTTTATTGGTTTGCAGTCTAGTACTCTTTACAGTTAAAACAGATTTTTTTTGCTTTAAGCATTTTTTTATAGAAAAATAATTTTGAAGAAAAACGTTTATTCTGTTAAAACATTGAAAGATTATTTTACAGTGCAGATTTTAAAATCTATAAATGAGAATATATTATATATATATATATATATTTTATATATATATATATATATCTCATATATATATATATATATATTATATATATTTATATATATTTATATATATATACTATATTTTATATATATTATTTATATCTATATTTATATATATATATATATATAATATTATATATATATATATATCTATAATTATTTAATTATATATATATATATATATATTATATATATTTACTATATATATATATATATATATATTTGATATATTCTCATGTTTTAGATTTTAAAATCTGCATCTGTAAAATAATCTGTCATGTTTTACAGAATAAAACGTGTTTTCTTTCAAATTTTTTTTTTTCTATAAAAATTGCTTAAAGCAAAAAAAACATCTGTTTTTAACTGTAAAGAGTACTTAGGACATGAACCAAAAAAACATTTTAACTCAATGTTGAAACTCTAAGTGTAGAAGTGGCTTAAGTTTTGAGATTTTCGGCAGGGGGAATAACAAAACATTTTTTAATATATATTTTGTGCTGGTTTAAAAAACGGTCTTTACGTTAAAATTACAAATAGTTTCGTAAAACATTCCGGGATACTTATGAAAAAAAGTCTGTAAATAACCTACTTCTTTTACAGTGTTGATATTGAAAAATTTTGCAAAACACAAAAACCACAAAAATGTTGTTTCGTTTTCGACACTTAACTATTGCAACCTATCACTGCTAAATAACTTAAACCTTAATTTCACACGGAAATTAAGAAGTGGAATAAAAAAATAAAAAAATATACACTGTTATCTTTCGGGGGAGGGAAATATGGGCTTAGGTTAAAATTTTCCATTCAAGTCAACACAAACTATTGCATTATATCACTGCTAAATAACTTAAATATACACGGATCACACGGAAAACTAAGAAGTTGTATAAAAAAAATTTTACACTGTTATCTTCTGGGAAAAAGTAAAATTTCCATCCATTCAAGTCGCACAACAATATTGCATATTTTCCATCACTGTTTAATAACTTAATCACAGGAAACTTTAAGAGAAGTAGAATAAAAAAAATTTATACACTGTTATCTTCTGGGGGGGGGAAAAGGTAAAATTTTATTATCCATTCAAGTCACCACAAACTATTGCATTATATCACTGCTAAATTAACTTAATCACGCGGAAATTGAGAAGTAGTAGTATTAAAACAAAGAAGTTCTCAAAAAGAACTAAAATAGCCTACTTTCATGATACTTAATTACTTACTAAAATTCTTAACATGAAAAAACTAAAAAAAAAAAACTAGGTTCGTTTACTGTAAGTGACATCAACAACCGTTTTACATTAAATTGTTATATACATTAGAATAAATTTCACTAAACACAGGCATCCAGCTATTATATTCAACTTCCTGAAGGCTATAATTATTTATCGCCAATAAAATTTCTATCGCCAATAATAAATTTATTATCGTCCGCATGATTATTTGCAGTTATAAATACTATTTAATTATTTATTACAAAACAAGAAGAATTTCAACCCATAAAGGCGACCCCAATATTCACTTAAAATAGTTTCATTCATTTTATTTCGAAAATTAAATAATTATTACTTAAAGCGTTTGAAAAAATTTATATTTCCCAGAATAAATATGTAATAGATCTTGCTTTTAAATAGAATGAAAACATTGCATACCAACATACAAAGACACTCGAAGTGAAATTTATTTGACGTCATTTCAAACTGAATCGATGCTCGCAAAGATAAATTTATTTTAATTTATTGTGTAAACAAATTAAAGTTCCTCGAGTGGTGATTTAATTCTAATAAAAATGGCTTCCTATGCTTTTTAAATGAGCATTAAATTTTGAAGTTTTTTAAATAATTGAAGTACTTAGAATTCGAAATTCTTTTCAGAAATTTTAAATTGTATTCTCATTGTATTCTCATTTTGAAAATTGTATTCTCATTGTGAAAATTTTTAATTTGTTTCCCATTTTTTTTTTAGTTCTTCAATTAAAAAAAAAAAAAAAGAAAAGTAGGCTAAAAATATACACTGTTATCTTCTAGGAAAAGGGTAAAATTTCCATTCAAGTCAGGATGATCGTTTAAGTAAAAAAGTTGCTTGGTCTGCTGACAAAAGTAAATCCCGCTATTCTCATTCCCGACATCACCCACCGTAAATGGAACTGGATATGAGCGGAACTGAGGCGAAGGCATTTTTTTTTGGTCTGCGGTTCTGCGCTTTTGGGGAAAACTTCTTATTGAATGGAATAAAAAGGACATTTTGAGAAGAGAAATTTTTCTAAAAATGACCAAAAGTTCTTCTTGAAGGGCTATAAATCGATTATATAAAGTTCTGAGAATAAATGCTTTATGGTAGCATCGACATGAATAAAATTGGACGAGAATCTAGTAGTAAAAACTGATTTGATAGGTCTGACATGAATCGCTAAGTTGGCGAGAAATGCTCCGATTTTCGGCACTTCTCTCTTCTTTTAGCGATCATACTACTAATAATAAAGACAATTAAACATCTTTTGCAAGCTTTTACTGATATACATTAAGTTTTTATTGATGTATTTCGATAAAATAAAATATAATTGAATAAATTAACTAAAAGTATACAGTTATTTTACTTCAATTGGTCTCGAAAATACGCCAAACTCACGTGACTTGGGTACTGAGACGGAGTCATGTGTGCCTCCATTTAGGGGTTTTATCAGGCTACCCTTATCAGTAGACTTTGTGTTATTAGGTTGGATCGTCCTAAACTGAATTGTTATATCTTTTTTTTAACTTTCCAACTTTTATCGGATAAATGGACAATGTGTATTGCTTGTAGAAGTTTTTATTGGAAGTCGTTTAGAGATCAGTGCCTTTTCAAAGAAAACAAAAGTGAAACCTGAAGAAAATAGAATATCTATATTTTCGAGTTCTTAAACGTAGACTAAGACTATATCATTGCTGCCAGGCCCGGACTGGCCCGCCGGCCCGTCGGCCGGCGGGCCGGTGCGCCCTTTTCCAAAAAAAATAAAAAATAAAAAAATAAAAAAATTCTGACTTCAGTTTTTGAACTCCAGATTCGTCTTCTCGTAGGTTGTTCGCACTTTCATATGGTGCATAGGGGGCCATTTTGTAATGTCTTAGTACTAATAGCTAAGCCGATACTTAACAAGGCGCCTTCACTTCTATACTGGGCGCTGACTAGACGGTTAAATTAATGATTACAATTTCATATACAGCATGGAATTGTTTATTTGTGTAATATACTTACACTATACCATTAGGAGGTGGTTAGACAAAACAGAACCAAGGTAACTCCCATGGCTTTACGCCTTAATACACCCGATATAATCAATTTTAGCAATACATTTTAAATGGGACATTTTGACAAATATTAAAAACTGATTTAAATAAGGCGCCTTTTTCTTTTCATTGAAGCGCCATATGGCTTTTTGAACCAGTTGGCTTTTGAACCAGTTTTGAAGTTGTTGTAAACAAGAAAGATACAGCCGCCTTATATGATATCGAGGCGCTCCAATATATGATTATATAAAGGATGTAAAAAGAACAGCGCTAACGATCAGTATTAGGGCGCCTACGACCGTATAATATCACAAAAAACGCTTTTTAGATTTTCTTGTTTAAAGTTTTGATACTTGGTGTTGGTGCAGAATAGTACTTGACTTATCATCCGGAATTTTTTGTTTTTGAATGAGGGATCTAAAAAAAAAAAACTGAGTAAAGGAGTATTAGGGCACCTTTAATTTAACATACCGCTTTTCACAAACCAAGCGCCAGTAGCAATGGGGCGCCTACGATATCACATAACTGGATTTAAACTTTCTTGTTTTCAATTTTGATACTTGGTGAAAAGACGTACTTCATGTATTTTGTTCAAATACATATAATGTCGATTGATTTTTTTTTAAATGTGGGAACAACTAAAGAAACAGGCGGAGGAATCTGTGTAAACAACCCTGCTGGCGCCGAAATTTGGCCTGCTCCTATTGGCTGCTCCTTCGATCCTGATATTCGAGCGCCCTGTTAAGGGGTCACAGGAGTCTTAAAAATGTGCAAAGAAGATACTACATAGCATAGCTTGATCTCTCTTGTAATTTTTTAACTACTCAATAAATGAGTATAATTTTTTTATATGTAATTCTACAAGATTTATTTATTATAAAACAAGTTTTAAAATTTATGAAACTTTAGCCAAAACTAAACTAAATGATATTAAACGTGAAGGTACTTGAACACACTGTGATTAGGCTTGCGCGGCAAATTGTGAGGTCAAAATTGAACACATGACCAAGAAAATGACTTTATATTGTACAAATATGTACAAACTAGGACTTATACCTAAATTCTCAGCTCAATTTTAATTAGAAATTATTTTAAGAACTTTTTTCTAAAAAAAATAATAAAAATTTAAAAAATTTTGATTTTAAATTTTTTAAAAAAATTAATTTCTAATTAAAATTGAGCTGAGAATTTAGGTATAAGTCTTTGTTTGTACATATTTGTACAATATAAAGTCATTTTCTTATTCATTTTTTCAATTTTGACCTCACAATTTGCCGCGCAAGCCTAATCACAGTGTGTTCAAGTACTTTCATGTTTAATATCATTTATTTTAGTTTTTGCTAAAGTTTCATAAATTTTAAACTTGTTTTATAATAAAATAAATCTTGTAGAATTACATATAAAAAAATTATACTTATACATTGAGTAGTTCAAAAATGACATGAAAGATCAGACTAGGCTTTGTAGTATCTTCTTTGCACATTTTTAAGACTCCTTAGACCCCTTAAGTCAAAATCGAAGGAAAAAAATAATTAAAATAACACTCTAACTGTTGCTAAACTAATAAAAATAATAAATTTGTCTTGAAATAACAAATAAATTTGTTTATTGAATGTGAAATACCGTTTTGTATTCGATTCTCGCACTCAAAAATGAGAACTGTTTACCCTTTTTCTCGTAGAACATTTGTATACTGCAAACTTAAGGTCGGTTTTGGTGTAGGGTGCCATTAACTTCAGGGGCTGGGGAGCCCAGTCGGTTAAGCACTCGCTTCATGCGGAAGGTCCCAGGTTCGGGTCCGGGCATCGCCAAAATAGCTGCCGACCTATAAACGGCCCGTGCAGCTAAAAATGTCCGACGAATAATACCCCGTGTAAGGAAGTGCACGTTAAATATCCTTCAAAGTCCTAATGCTGCGTACGATGTCGCCCTTAACGGTTGCGTTGGGTGCCTATTCAGGTGTTGGCTCGTCACCTGACTGTGGTTCTAAAATACGACGCCCGTCGCCAATAGCCCTCGTGTAGCTCTAGTGCGACGATAATTCAAACCTAACTTAACCTTTTACTTCAAAGTGGTTGTTTTTTTATAACCGATATGAGAGACTATTTGATTTTGATTTGAACGTTTGACGAAATATTTATGGCGTAAATGGAATCACCAAAGAAGCCACCCGACCCGAAATACGCCTTTTTTTTTTGTTTAGCAACCGAAACTTTTTGTTTGGACGTTTGATACTCGGGAATCTTCAAAACACATAACAAATCGAAGTCCAACTCTAACTAATACGTTGAACACGTGTACTTAGGCCTGACTTGAAACTAATAAAGAGAACAGAAAGCGAACGCCAATCGAATCTATAAAAAAATAACTAATCGTTATCTTTATTTAACCTAAAACTTTTTTTTTTACACTTGACGGCTATATTTCAAATAACGAATTTATTTGTGCTTTTTTTTGTTTGGCGTCTGAAAGGTGTTTTTACTGTTTTTCCTCCCCCCATCCCAGATTCCCAGACATAGTTTTCTTGGCTATTTTTTCGGTCTACATATGTTTTAGAATTATATAGGTACCTTTACGGTTCACGCATTATTATAAATATATTGTTTTCTTTCTTAGAAATATTGGTTTCTTTTTATAATTTTTTTTCGAAAAATGCCGATTTATTGGTAAATTGTACCGCCCCAAAAAATTTGCTGCTCTAGGCTACACCCTACTTAGCCTATTTAAAATCCTGACCTGAGAGCACCTTTAACTTCAAATTAGAGCTTTAGACTTTCTTGCACGCATTTCTTAATTTCATAAATAGGTCCCTGTAAATGGCACTGATGTACTGTACGTTAAAGATGTCATGGTCTAAAGTCCTAACGTCGCTGTCGATGCCGCTCTGAGGTTTCGTTGAGTGAAAGATACGGCACTCACTTCGTCACTTGACTGCGTTTCTAAGAAGCCCCGACTGGGACAAATCCCGGCTGGTTCGAAATCTCAACAAATTTATAGATTAATGCCGTTATGTTTAAGGGCAATTTAATTACTCATCCATTTAATTACTAGTCCATTGTTAACGTTCATTTTTTATGGTTTCATTTCATAATTAGGACTTATTTATTATGTGGCCATATGGCAGGTGGCCTGAAACCAAAAAACATAAATATTTTTCTTATAATAGGAATGTAGTAATTTAACGGTGTTTTTCGTGCTGAATTCAAGAATTGAGTGGTACACAGCAATTTTTAAGAACAAACAGTTTTTATATTATGTAAAATAAACATTCCAAATTCGAGAAAATTCGAGATATAAACATAATAAATATGTATTTCTAGTGGCGGGTTTTGACCCTGTCGGGGTTAAAAACCAAAGAGTTCTATAGTAGGGTAGAGACAGAACCTGGCAACAGCACCATGGACCATCACGCAGAAAATATAGGGTGGCATGTGAGGCCCTTATGGCCGAGTGGTTTGGATCGCAGGCCATAACTTAAAGAATAGTTATCAACGAGCCCATTTAATGACGGGGCCTAAGATCCCTTGTCTTTTGGAACCTCAAAATTCTTAAAATTCGGGGACAAGTGAGAAATGTTAGTGTTTTATTTTTCTTTGTTCTTATTAATTATTTTTTCTTTTATTAGAAAACCACAGTTAAGTAACGATCCGACACCTGAGTAAGCGTTCGTTAATAGTGACATCGTACGCAACGTTACAACTGTGGAGAATATTTAACATGCACTCCCTCTACACGGGGCCGGGGTATTCGTCGGACATTTTTCGGCAGCCCGGGCCTACAAGTCAAATCTTATTTTGCTAACAATAAAAAGAAGAAAACCAAAGTTACAATTCCATAGGAAAAATCTACTTCGCATGGGGGTGAGTTTTGATAGAATGACACGTGGCTCCATTTTTTTCTTTTTGATTTTTTTATAAGTTGCTATATTGTGCACTCACAAATCAGTAAAGGTCACGATATTACGCAATGTTAAAGAAAAGAAATAACATTAGCTATTCTCACCCTCCCTCAGATTTATTTTTAAACCAGTGGCAATTATGGCGAGGAATAAGATTTTGGTTACATTTTTTTTGTATTATTCGATTTTTTTTTTTATTATGTTAGCTTAACTGATAGCCAGACAGGCGCTATTAGGTAGTTTTTTTCCAGTGGAGAAGACCAATGTCTCGACGACTATATTTCTACAGGAAGTATAAAAAAACATACAAATAAAATATTGACTGATTTATTTGAAACCGCTTAAGGGGTTGTGCATTTGTTAGTTTATTAGTCAGACACATGATATCCTCTTGGATGGATGTCTTTTGCTTTTTTCCTTCTCCCAACTTTATATGCTAAGCGAGTGCTTAACCGACTGGGCTCCCCAGCCCCCGATGTCATGGTTACTGTAAGAGCATAATATTGGTAAGTTTAAATTTTTACTTTTTTAAATTATCCGAAGGTATGAATATGTTAAATTAACTAGGCCGTTATTTTTCTATATATTTATTGTTTGTAATTGAAATACAATCAGGTTGCCATTTTGCAAAGTGCCCACTATGTTACGGCCAAAACGCGATGTGCTCATTCAAGAATGTCCGGTTATTTTGTTTTATTAAAAAGTTAATTTGCTAACATCGCCCCCTTTGTTTCCTTTCTTAATTTCAAAATATAAATATTCGAATTTAACAAAACAAAACAAAAAAAAACAAGTTTCTAAATTAAAATTAATTTTATTTTTTACTTAGTCTCGAATGGCGCCTGCCAATCCCTAGTGTAGCTCAAGTGCGACCATAATTCAAACTAAAAAACTTATCATTTAAATTTTTATTGCTAATTTAATGAATGTTAATTTATGTTTGCACTGATATCTTTATAATTAAATTCAGTATTAGAATTTCATCGTTTACTTTCCTTACAACAAATCTGGTGATTTAAAAATTATCTAAGTAGTAAATTTTTAAATAAAAGCATTCGATAATTTATAATTATTTTTTCTTATTTATAAAACCTAATTTTTATTCAAAAATAAAATATCAATGATCTATTAAATAATAAAGGTATGAGTTATTTTCTTTTAGTTTAGTTTGAATAATTGTCGCACTAGAGCTACAAGAGGGCTATTGCCGAAAGAGCGTTATAATTTAGAACCACAGTCAAGTGACGAGTCGACACCTGAGTAGGCACCCAACGGCACGTTTAAGGGCGACATCGTACGCAGCGTCGGGACTATGTAGCGTATTTAAAGGTCTGCAGTTATTTTAGCAATGCCCAGATCCGAACCTGGGACCTTCCTTATTCAAGGTGAACGCTTTAACCGACTGGACTCTCCAGTCCCCTAATAGGAGTTATAAAAACAAGAAGTTCCAAAAGAACTAAAATAGCCTACTTTACTGTTACTTAAATACATACTAAAATTCTTATCTTGAAAAAATTAGGTCCGTAACAGCAAGTGACATCAACAACCGTTTCTACATTAAATTTATATTCATTAGAATAAATTTCACTAAACACAGCATCTAGCTATAATTTCAACTTTAAGCCAAATCAATTATTTTCATTAATTTTCTATCGCCAATAGAATAAATATTACTAATCGTCCGCATGATTTATTTGCAGTTAAAAATAAATATTTAATTATTCGTGGAACAAAAACCATAAAACTACACCAAAATACACTTAAAATAGGAAATGTAAATTAACAAGTAGGTTTGTAACATAATCTGTCACTTGACCCACTTCCAAACAACAGTTGTGCAAACAGGTAAAAAGGCGCCAAGCACAGCATTAATTCTATATTAAACATTTACCCGCTAAATTCGGAAAGTTTCATTTATTTATTTCAAAAATTAAATAATTATTACTTAAATCGTTTGAAAAAATTTATAGTTCAAAGAATAAATATGTAATATTTCTCGCTTTTAAATAGAATGAAAACAATTCATAACTACAAAAATTCTCGTTGTGAAATATGTTTGACGTCATTTCACACTGATCGATATCGCAAAAATAAATTTATTTTATTTTATTGTCTAAAAGAATTACAGTTTCTCGAGTGATTGTTGCTATGGCAATGGTCATTTAATTCTAATAAAAATGGCTTCCCATGCTTTTTAAATGAGCATTAAATTTTGAAATTTTTTAATTAATTGCAGTGCTTAGAATTCGAATTCTTTTCTGAAATTTTCAATATATTCTCATTTCGGTACGCTGAATTTTTTGACGTATGTCACTTGTCCGTAGCATTTGTAGTTAAATTCAGCGATTTAAATGACTCGAAATTGAATTTCAATGCTAATTCAATAGGAAATTCGTCGACAAATAGTAGATTTATGTCCGTCCGATCTTACAGACAGACGGACAAATAGTATGAAAGTTGGGTGTCTGAGGTTATAGCTTTCTAATAAAAAAAAAATTTAAGATCGGATTGGTAGAACTGATTTTGGAAGGGGGGTACGGACGGACGGACGGACGGACATCAACCGCATGTCAATACCTACTTTTTCATTTTTTTTGTAATTCTTCGAATTAAAAAAAAAAGAAAAGTAGGCTAATAAAACTAATTAATGTTCAGCAAGAGTAATACTACATACTCAAAAACACTGCATTTACAACGGAAAATTAAATTAAAGTTCAATTTTTAATTCGAATAAAGTATTCAACAATATGTTAATTAACAATAATTGTAAGTAAAAATAATTGTAATTTAAAATAATTGTAATTTAAAATAGTTGTAATTACAAATAATTGTAATTAAAACTAATTTTCATTTTTAAATACAAATAATTTAAAAAATAATATTAAAAATTGCCCCCCCCCCCTACCTCCCCAGATTTTTTTTGCGCCCTTTGCAACCGGAAGGGCCGGTAAAACTGCGCCTTTGTCAGGGAGCCAGTCCGGCCCTGATTGCTGCTTTAACCATATATTTATGTTTTTTTTTGATGTTTTTATTGCATTACAATAAAATTTATTTGGCACTAAAAACTGAAAATGGTTAATACAAAACAGCTAAATATATATTAGTTTATACGTTGTTCTTATTTATAATGAAAATCTCGTAAGAAGCCTGTTCTTCAAATCACATTATTATACAGTAAGTTTTATTTCAGCCAATATATATTTCAGCCTTTATAGTTTTTTACTCCCATAAAATTAGTTCTAATAAATATCCTCCCAGCTGCGAAGTCATTAAATTTAATGGCTTTAAGGAAATTAAATGGGCCTAATTTTTTCTGCAATGAGAAAAAGGGTGTTTTCAAAAGATTATCCAATTACAAAGGACAAAGATAGTGCCACCTACTAATAAATCTATGAATTAAATTCGGTTATCGAATCAGTATCGGTATAGAGGGAGCCAATTTCATGCAAACTAGAGACGTAATTGGTTTTCAGCCTGTCTATAACTAAGTGTCTACAAACCCATATTAATTTTAGAGCTAGACACGCATCTTGTTTATGATCAAATGTGCCAATCGAATTAACCAATCACGTTGCGTCTGTCAGGCAATGCCATTTTTTCTGACTATAAAATGAAATATATGTTCTTTTTCGAACATATTTTTAGTTTAGTACAGAAAATAATTTAAAGCTTACAAAACTACGAAGCATTTTTTCCGCAAATGTGTTTAATGGTGATTTTTCTAATTTTAAATCAAAATTTAAAAAGTAATTTACGTTTTTGAAAATGATTGAAGCAGGAAAAAAACAGGTGTGAAGCTCAGTGGAACTTTCAAATACCACTCAATAATAGATGTTTACTCTAGAATTCAGTTTAAAGATTCGTACAATAAGTGTCTCGTTTAAGGTAGGCGAGTACCCAAAATTCTAAAATTTTCACTACATATTACTTTAATCTTTTCCAAATTTGGCATAGTGATTTCAAATATAATGAGCAATGCTTTTTCTGCAATTTTTTTTATTTAAATATTATTGATTTATTTTAAACGGTGATTTTCAACTAAAAAAAGGGGGGTTACGCCAACACTTCTAGCATAAAAAGTTTTACATTAATTTACCTGAAATTTTTTACAGATGCTATTTCAATATATATCTATGCTATAAGCCTCTAACATCTGATGCAAATGAAGCAGTTTTTTTTTTAAATGTCCAAGTGTAGTTTAATCGAAAAAAATATATATTTTTAGTTAATTCATAACAGTTTTCTTAATAACTTCTTTTCTTGTAATTTGTATGTAACTCTAGAGGGTCATTGCATGTGTCAGTTCAAAACGAAGAATTTAATGCATAATTAATGTTTATAGGAGGAAAATTTAATGTGGTAGACTTGTTAGCGTAAACCTCTTTTTTAGTTAAAAAAAACACAGTTTAAAATAAATAAATTGTATTAAAAATAATAAAAAAATATGCCTATAAAATAGCATTGTTTATTATATTTGAAATCACTGTGTGACATTTGGAAAAGATTAAAGTAATAGTAAAATTTTAGAATTTTGGGTATTCGTCCACCTTAAGTGGTAATTAAAGTCGTGTAGTGTTTCACATCCTTAGTTTTGAATCTTTTTTTATGGAATGTGACAGTATACTTCTTAAAAGACCTTTAAATACTAATTATTATTAACAATTATATTTCAAAACTACAAACATTGCTTAAAATACAATTTAAAGGTTTATCTGGGAAACCGTTTATCTCTCTCAGAAAATAGAAATTTTATACTTATTCAACCGTCGCGTCGCAACCATTGTTAATGGGATCTTAATTAGGCATAGTTTAGGTAATTAGCGTAACTTTCTCTTTCTCTGGAAAACATGCGAAATGTTTGCAACCATTATACTTTATAAAGATATATTTGGGCAAAGAGATAATCACCGTGTAAGGGAGTGCACGTTAAATATCCTTCAAAGTCCTAACGCTGCGTACGATGTCGCCCTTAACGGTTGCGTTGGGTGCCTATTCAGGTGTTGGAACGTCACCTGACTGTGGTTCTAAAATACGACGCCCGTCGCCAATAGCCCTCGTGTAGCTCTAGTGCGACGATAATTCAAAACCAAACCAAACCAAGAGATAATCAACTAACAACAATCGTGAGTAATTACAAATTTCACTTATACATTGTTAAAATTTAGAATTTTTAAATTAATTGAACTTTAAAAGGTTTTTTTTTATGTAAATTGCCGCATTTCACTAATCTGTGGGCTCGTCCTTGGCCGAGTGGTTAGGGCATCATAGAGATTCAGGGGCCCGGATGGCCGAGTGGTTAGCATCGCTAGACAGCATTTTGCACGCTGTAAGAGGTGCGGGTTCACTTCCCACCTTCGCGATGGGTGTACTTTCCTTTCTCTGCGACAGTAAAAAACTCTTTCTTGACAAAGGCCTTATAAGTGGGTCTCTGATAAAGCACACAAGCCGGAATATATATTTATCTACCATACTTACTAGAGATTCAATATTCTCAGGAGTGCGGGAGTTCGATTCCCACCTACTGCCAGTCATCTTATGAATCGGATCTATGGTGTAAATAGTAGAAAAGTCCTCAATTTATCACGGATGAAACCAAGTACACTGGGACATACGTGCTAGTTAAATCTGGGGAGTTAGAGCCTTATTAAATAAAATTGGAGCAAATAACCATAATTCCGTGAATTTATTTTATTTCTACAATGCAAAAAGATTATTTTCCAGCTCATTTTATTACTGATTACTTTTGATACAAGGAGTTAAAGAGCTCTAAACGTTTCTGAAAACACAAAATTGTGCGGGTTTTTTTTTCAAAGTTTAAAGCCTCATTAAATAAAATTGAAGCAAATACCCATAGGTTTGTGAATTGATTTTGTTTCTGCAATACATACTGATTATTTTCCAGCTAATTTTATACATTTCCAATGTTGGCACAAGGAATAAATGACCTCGAAAGTCGTGTAATTTTGGATTTTCGGCAAGTTTAAGGTCAAATATTTCTATAACCAAAAGTGCCACCACCCATCACTTGCATTTGTTGGGTACTTCTCTTTGGTATGTATTTAGTAGATCATATACACTTTTGGTTCACTGTTGGCAGAAGAAAATATTAAAGGTCAAAAGTTCAGAAAAAAATCAAAAATTTCGAATAACTTTGAATGGCCTTGGACCTTTGTGCCAATTGTCAACCATAAGTTTTTATGTCCTAACATGTACTAGTAGAACACGAAAAAATTGCCACTGCAATTTTAACTCTTGACACAAAAAGTATTGCCAGGTGGAAGTTGGTTCATTTTTCTTCAAAAAACAGACGATCTCCAAATTTGACCCCCCAAAAGTTTAACAAAAAAAATTTTAGCAAAAACAAAAATATACGTGTGTAATAATTTTTCATAAAGAATACACTCTTAAAACAAACGAGCGATTTTAACTCAGTCTAAGTTAATTTTCACTCCTCCAATCTTGAAAATGCACTTCCACGAAAGGAGTGGATCCTTTGTGTGTTAAACCTCCGACAGGATCACTCTAAACGACTGATTTTAACTCAGTCTGAGTTAATATTCACTCCTTTCCAGTGTTGAAAATACAATTATCCTACTGGAGTGGATTTCACTCTTTTGTTTTAGAGTGTATATTCTGAAATTGTCAGCAAAATTAAAAAATTTAACTATCCAAAAGCCTGCTTGTTTTGCCGTGTTTAAAAAAAACCTGGCTCTTAAAAGATATTTTTCGAAACAACAAACGTTACTTAAAATGAAATCGAAATGTTCATATGCCTGAAAACAACGTGTATCTTCCCAGAAAATCAATACGTATTTTATATTTGTCGATTTAGTACAACCGTAGCAACCACTGATAATGTGATCCTAATTAGACATAGTTTGCAATATTAACACTTTAACTACGGGCGTCGACTGACCCGTAGACTAAAAATCTTCTAGACCAGCAACTTAATCTAATGCCTAGCTCTTCTAACGTGTCGAAAGCAACTAAAACACTATTAAAGGTTGATTTGTTGATTGGCATAATTGTACTTTCAATTGTAGGGCTACTGTTTCTTCGGAATGTTCTCTGTTAAAAAAAAGTTACCCACTAGTGATTATTTCAACCGTTAGTCATCCTTTTACATCGGACCTTTTTGACTATGTGAACAAATAACATTTTGAGTTAATTGCATGACACAAAATTTGCATAAGGATCCGTCTTAATATTAAAAATACTACGAACTTTAAAATTTTCAATAGCAACACCCAATTTTAATTACTTAGAAATGTGAAAAACCCTCGAAAACCCCTAAATCTAAGTTTTTGTTACATTTGGATGAATATTTGACGAGTTATTCAATCGAATCACTTGTGGATCTTTGGGGGACCATGTCTAAAATGACAAGCGTAGTCAGTCTGTAGGTTTATTAATGGAGAAAAAGAAGCACAAGGTCAAATATCTTAAGGATGGGCCTACGATTGATATAAAAGTCAATGAGTAGCTGTATATATTCAAAAATAAAGTCGAAAATAAGTTGTAGTAAAAAATAGATCCCTATCGTCACTTGATAAGGGTTCCAAATTACGAGATGTCATTGGCTCTGTTAAATCTCCTAAAGGTGACTGCAAATAGGCAGCCAGAAACCATTACATTAGTTCCCTTAGACACAAAGGGGGCGCGCTAGTTTCTATGTCAAATTCAATGTAGAAATTCTCCAATGAGAGTTTGAAACTTAGAGTGTTCTTAGTCTATGGGTCAGTCGACGCCCGTAGGTAAAGTGTTAAGACGGATCCTTATGCAAATTTTGTGTCATGCAATTAACTCAAAATGTTATTTGTTCACATAGTCAAAAAGGTCCGATGTAAAAGGATGACTAACGGTTGAAATAATCACTAGTGGGTAACTTTTTTTTAACAGAGAACATTCCGAAGAAACAGTAGCCCTACAATTGAAAGTACAATTATGCCAATCAACAAATCAACCTTTAATAGTGTTTTAGTTGCTTTCGACACGTTAGAAGAGCTAGGCATTAGATTAAGTTGCTGGTCTAGAAGATTTTTAGTCTACGGGTCAGTCGACGCCCGTAGTTAAAGTGTTAATATTAAAAATACTACGAACTTTAAAATTTTCAATAGCAACACCCAATTTTAATTACTTAGAAATGTGAAAAACCCTCGAAAACCCCTAAATCTAAGTTTTTGTTACATTTGGATGAATATTTGACGAGTTATTCAATCGAATCACTTGTGGATCTTTGGGGGACCATGTCTAAAATGACAAGCGTAGTCAGTCTGTAGGTTTATTAATGGAGAAAAAGAAGCACAAGGTCAAATATCTTAAGGATGGGCCTACGATTGATATAAAAGTCAATGAGTAGCTGTATATATTCAAAAATAAAGTCGAAAATAAGTTGTAGTAAAAAATAGATCCCTATCGTCACTTGATAAGGGTTCCAAATTACGAGATGTCATTGGCTCTGTTAAATCTCCTAAAGGTGACTGCAAATAGGCAGCCAGAAACCATTACATTAGTTCCCTTAGACACAAAGGGGGCGCGCTAGTTTCTATGTCAAATTCAATGTAGAAATTCTCCAATGAGAGTTTGAAACTTAGAGTGTTCTTAGTCTATGGGTCAGTCGACGCCCGTAGGTAAAGTGTTAATATAATTTTTTTCCTCCTCAAAGTTTTCGTCAAATGTGCAAAATGTTTACCAAGATTGTATAGTTTAAGAATTGCTGAATGGTTTTGCACTCCATGCCAACCTAACTTGGGTAAAAACAAAGGGTGAAAGGCAGAGGGGGAAGCGCAATTGGACCGTTAGTTAGAAAGTCTTGAAAGTAATATTTACATACAAAACGATCTTAATACAATTTAACCAAAATACACTTTTCATTCTGATAAAATCCGCCTCGGGGTTGGCGAGCGGTAGCGAGCATGGGGCTTTGTCCCGTAGTGTTTTATAAATTGCCTTATTCAAATAGTTTGTAATAATTGTAGCTTGCACGACAGAAAGGGAAATCAACAAAACCCAACTAACATCGGCCTGTTTTTAAATTAGTTAAGGGATCAGGATCTAAAATTGAAACAAAGTACTTTAAATACAAAACAAATTATTTTCTCTTGTACAGAGTTTGCAAAAAAAAATACATTAGAAAAAAGTATAGTTGCAGACTTTTTTCAAAAAAATGCACCAGAGAGATCTATTTTTTGATGCTTTCAAAAGTTAAGGCTACGTTTAAAGTAATCCCGTCTCTCGGGTCGGTATAAAAATTTATTCTGCACACACTTCAAATGCAAAACTATTTTTTTCTTGTATCTATAGACTTAAATAAGTTCGAATTTAAATATATATGCGAACTTTTTCCCAATAAAAAAAGAAGGGGATCCATTTTTTCGCGCTGTTAAAAGCTCTCTCGTTTAAAATAATCTCGTTTTTTGCATCCCCACTATATGACAAGTTCAAGATTATGCAAAGCAGATCTTCCAAAAATACGCTCCTAGAACCATCGGCGAGTTAATAGCAGATGCTCTGTATCAACCTCATTTACGATGGGAATCAGTCTTTCGTATCGATCCAGGCGAAATATTACTTATTTTCCTTCAGTAAATAAAAGGGGGCACAACGCACATCCATTTATGACTCCATAAAAATCTAATAGATCTTGAGAGCTGCTACACTGTTACAACATTGGAGCTTGGTTAAAGTGCTTGGAACTTCATCAATTAATAATTAAATAAGTGTATGTTATTTGCCTTTCAATTTCGGTTTAAATTGATGTTATGATGATTCCAGCACCTGGTGAAAATGTGATAACATGGCAAAGCAATTTCTTTGCAAAAGTTGTGAATTCAAAACTAATGCTTTAGCTCTATGGGACCGGCAGCTTCTCTTAAAAGTTCTTCCTTTCAAAATAACCCCGTTTTAGCCACCCCACAATATGACAAGAACAATATTATGCAAAACAGATCTTTCAAAAGTTGGTTCTATAAAACCATCCGCGAGTTAATAGCAGATGCTCTATATCAACCTCATTTACGATGGGAATCAGTCTTTCGTATCGATCTAGGCGAAATATTACTTATTTTTCTTCAGTAAATGAAATTGGACACAACGCACATCCATGTATGAATCCATAAAAATATAAAACATGGGGAGAGCTGCTACAATGTTACAACATTGGAGCTTGGTTAAGGTAGGCGAATACCCAAAATTCCCCGAAATTCTAAAAATTTTACTATTACTTTAATCTTTTCCAAATTTTTCATAGCGATTTCAAATATAATGAATAATACTATTTAAGCATCTTTTTATTTAAATATAATTTATTTATTTTAAACGGTGTTTTTCTTCTAAAAAAAGAGGTTTACGCTAACAAGTCTACCACATTGAATTTTCATCCTATAAACATTAATTATGTGTTAAATTCTTCGTTTTGAACTGATGCATGCAATGACCCTCTAGAGTTACATACAAATTACAAGAAAAGAAGTTATTAAGAAAAATGTTATAAATTAACCACACAAAAAAGATTTTTTTCGATTAATTTACACTTCAACATTTAAAAAAAAAACTTATATATTTACACCAGATATTAGAGGTTCATGTCACAGATATGTATTGAAATAGCATCTGTGAAAAATTTCAGGTAAAATTAATGTAAAACTTTTTATGCTAGAAGTGTTAGCGCAAACCCCGTTTTTTAGTTGAAAAACACCGTTTACATTAAATCAATTATATTTAAATTAAAAAAAATTGCCCCAAAAGCATTGTTCATTATGTTTGAAATCACTATGCCAAATTTGGAAAAGATTAAAGCAATAATAAAAATTTTAGAATTTTGGGTACGCACCTACCTTAATAGCAGATGCTCTATATCAACCTCATTTACGATGGGAATCAGTCTCTCGTATCGATCTAGGAGAAATATTACTTATTTTCCTTCAGTAAATGAAAGGGGGCACAACGCACATCCATTTATGACTCCATAATCTAAAAGATGTTGAGAGCTGCTACACTGTTACAACATTGGAGCTTGGTTAACCCTCTAATGCATACTGTTACCGCTTGGTAACAAGTAAAATAATCCACTTAATTCTATTATATTAGAGCTCCTCCTAGACAAATCTGTGTTTTTTTTTTTTCATCTATTACATTTCATTTTAAAGTTTTACTTACTAATAATCCTCGTAGATGACAGCAGTAAAAGTGTATTCAAAATTAAAGAATGAGGTTATTAACTTTTGTGAAATTACGTTTTTGGCATTATTCAAAGAATAATAATATTAGTACTAAATACTAATAAATTGTTTTGAAAAATTAATCATAGTTAAAAAGGGTTATTTTGAAATATTTTTGGTAGTTTTCTAGTGATTATTATCAAAATTGGAATTTTGCAGTTGGTTTTTGTCACATGGAAAAAAATTTAAAAATTGAAATTATTTAAATTCTAATGCAGCTAAATTTTTTTTAGTATTTTTCCCATAATGTGTGAGTATTATAGATACATATATATATTTTTTTTGGAAGAAAATAAAAATTCATGCATTAGAGAGTTAAAGTGCTTGGAACTTTATTAATTAATAATTAAATAACCGGATGCTATTTGCTCTGTCTTAAATTGATGTTATGATGATTCCTGCACCTGGTGAAAAATGGGATTACATGGAAAAGTAGTTCTTTTGCAAAAGTTTGGATTTCAATAACCTAATGCATTAGCTCTATGAGAATGACAAACCTTTTTCGCTCAATACTGAAACTGTTTTAAAATGTGAAGGAAAATAGATAAAGTAGTGGAGTAAGATACTATAAGATATACTATTGAAAAGAATTAAATTCTCTACCACTCTAGGACCCACATTTAGTGTTTCGGTGCATTATTGAAGAGTTATCCGGTAAAAAAAAGGAAAATATGGAGAAAAAAATGTTTTCTCCATTATATGGTCGAGCAATTCCTTTGCAAAAGTTGTGAATTCAAAACTAATGCATTAGCTCTATGGGACCAGCAGTTTTTCTTAAAAGTTCTCCCTTTTAAAATAATTCCGTTTAAGCCACCCCACAATATGACGAGAAAAAGATTAGGGGAGAGTGTTGTACCTTGGGACGCTTGTACCTTGGGACACTGACAATTTCTAAGAATCTATTGGCAATATTCATACATTGTTTCTTTCTAATAGTAGCCTTAACCAACAGACATCATCATAATAAAATTTAACACTAGCATCATTGAATTGATGAAATGGTGACAAAAAATAATATTTCATTACCCCTAAGTAAATATTTTTCTCATTCTAATATAATTTTTTACCTTAGTACTCTTACAAAAAGTCAACTGCATTTTATTTTCTTCATAAAAGACAAGATTTTGAAATATTTTGGTTATGAGAAAATAATGATAATGTATTTGGATTGGCCACTATCTTGCTTTTATTTAAACCATGTAGTGTGTTGTACCTTGGGACAGTATTAATAATTTGATTAAATTCTTAATAATTTGGATAAATAAAAATATCTTTATTATTTATTTTAAGAGCAATTCCACAAAACATGTAAAATACAACTCAGCTTTGTTTTGGATATATTTTATAATGATTGAAGTTTGAAAATATAATTCTGGCAACACTGGATAAATCTTTTTCCTTCCGTGTGATGAAATGTTCTAAAGAGCACATTTTCTGATGTATTTTGAAATAAAGTTTGTTTCTTGACACAAATTAGTTCAAGTGTATGACTATTGACTGAATTATAAAGCATGTCCCAAGGTACAACATGATGTTGTACCTTGGGACAGTTTATCCTCTCTACTTTAAATGAGTGGCAATTTTTTAATTTCAAGCTGCCAGAATTTAAAAAAATATATTATGGAGGAACATATTGGTGTGTTGAAATGCTGCTTTGAATTTTTTATTTTGACAATAATTATCGAAGAAAAAAATTAAAATGTAAAAATTGTCTAAAGGTACAACACTCTCCCCTATGCTAAATAGATCTTCCAAAAGTTGGCTCTTTAGAACCGTCAGCGAGTTAATAGCAGAAACTATATATCAGCCTCAGTCACCCAGAGAATCCGTCTTTCTTATCGATCCAGTTAAATATTATTTATTTTCCTCCATTAAATAACTGGAGGCACAACGTATATCAATTTAGGAATCCATAAAAATATAAAAGAGAGGGAGAGCTGCTAACATTGTTAACAATTTTGTGCTTGGCTTCACTAAAATTGTGGTTAGCAGTGGTGGCAAAGCTGTGTGGTGAAATGTTTCGTCATATTTCGGCTGAACCATTTTTCAGGTTTTGGAAACAAGAGCCCGAGGAATGGTTCCACGGAATACTAAAACTATAGTGAAACATTTCCACAAAAAGTCCGTTGCAGTTTCTAGAAACCACTATTATGGTAAAACCCAGCCAAAATGTTTAACATTGTAGTCCTACACTCTTAAAACAAACGAGCGATTTTAACTCAGTCTGAGTTAATTTTCACTTCTCCAGTGTCGAAAATGCACTCTCCCACAAGAGTGGATCCTTTGTATGTTGAATCTAAGACAAGATCACTCCAAACGAGTGATTTTAATTCAGTCTGAGTTAATATTCACTCCTTACCAGTGTCGAAAATACAGGTGTGGATTTCACTCCTTTGTTTTAAGAGTGCATGCAGTGCATTTTCATGCAAATTCATTTAATAAACGTAGCATTATTAATTTTATATTATCAACATCAGAATCAATCACAATATTATCTGTATAATTTTCGTTAAATCTCTATAAAACCATGTAAAGTTACTCCATAAAACTGACGGAAGCCTAGCTAGCTTCAGTTTAGTGAAGTAACATAAAACGTAAGCGGAAAAAGCTTTCTTCTATTTTGTGTGGTGTAATATTACTCCATAAATTGGTGAAAAGTTACGCCATGAAGATAGAGAAACGTTACACCAAAGTTGCACCGAGTGCTATTACAGAAGAGTCCCGTTTATCCGAAAATGGTTTATCAAAAAAAAAATCCCGAGCCTTTTTCGGTTAAAATTAGAAATGTATACGCATAAATAAATACGCAAAAAATAAATACGTATTTATACAAAGTTGGATTTATTTCTCAAAATATGCTATAATTTGTTTGTTTGTGCTGCTCAATTTTGGTCCCGTACCATTCGGATAAGCGGGACTCAACTGTACTATTAAAAATACCAAACATGAAATTTTCTGCATGTATACAATTCTACCATTCTCTGTATTTACTCACAGTCAGACTTTAAACTAACGTTCGACTATTTGACTTGGAAGTTGGATTTAAACCTTTAACAATCACCAATATCTATTCAATCAGTCACTGTGGGCAAACGGAGGCATTAATCTCAAAGTGGAAAGTTAGAATTCGAGGCAAACTCATTAAAGCAACATAAAAGATTAGTGGGCCGAAGTAAACGGCCTCTAACTCTTTATGCCGCCGTATTTGCAACTAACACAAATAGCCTAGCGATTTCCTAATGACTTAAAATCCTTCAACGCAATACTTTGCAAATAAATCTTAGACTTTCTGTGCAACTGTAACTAACAACTGTAAGAATGTTTTTTTTTTAGTTTATAATTTTGGTTGGATCATAGATATCCTAGTTAAAGTACTTGATTGGCAGATCACGTGACCTCCAATGCTAACGACGGGAAGCGCATGGAGACCAGAACTGAAGCCAATGGGGCCAGTGTTGCCACCTCTGCAATTTTAGAACTAAAAGATATTTTGTTGTGAAAGAAACAGGAGTAGAGCCTGGATTGAACTGCATCAAAATGATGAAGAACAATGATGATTTGCAATGTGCGGTTGCTCAACGAAAGCAATATGCAGTGGAAAAAAGGTCTGCTAATAAAGACAAACGCGACAGCTAAGTTGGAACAAAGCTTTTTAGATGACGAAGGAGCTGATGAACCTGGCTATAAAAAAAGGGTCTTATTAAAATGAAAAGTTGGCAAGAAAAAATGTTCTTTTTTACTTTCCTTTATACGCCATTTTCTCAAAATGCATATTTTAGGACAAATGTAGTATTTTTCTCATTAAGGGGTCATAGGAGTCTTTAAAATGTGCAAAGAAGGTACTACAAAGCATAGTTTGATCTGTCATGTATTTTTTTAACTACTCAATACATAAGTATAGTTTTTTATATGTAATTCTACAAGATTTATTTATCATAAAACAAATTTGAAAATTTATGAAACTTTAGCCAAAACTAAAATAAATGATATTAAACATAAAGCTATTTGAATATATTGGGATTAGGCTTGCGCGGCAAATTTTGAGGTCAAAATTTAAAAAATGACCAAGAAAATGACTTTATATTGTACAAATATGTACAAACAAAGACTTATACCTAAATTCTCAGCCCTATTTTAATTAGAAATTATTTTAAGAACTTTTTTCTAAAATAATTAATAAAAATTTTTAAATTTTGATTTTAAATTTTTTTGAAAATAATTTCTATTTAAAATTGAGATGAGAATTTAGGTATAAGTCTTTGTTTGTACAATATAAAGTCATTTTCTTGGTCATTTTTTCAATTTTGACCTCACAATTTGCCGCGCAAGCCTAATCCCAATGTGTTAAAATAGCTTTTTGTTTAATATCACTTATTTTAGTTTTGGCTAAAGTTTCATAAGTTTTAAAATTTGTTTTATATTAAATAAATCTCATAGAATTACAAAAAAAAAATTATACTTATATATTGAGTAGTTAAAAAATTACATAAAAGATCAAACTATACTTTGTACCTTCTTTGCACATTTTTAAGACTCCTATGACCCCTTAAAATACTTCAACACAATAATGTTGTAGCTTGTTATTATTATTTCGCTCTTTTTTTTTCAGGACCCGTCGCTTGAGGAAACCATCCAATTACCTGATCGTTAATTTGGCTTTCTGTGATATTTTGATGCTACATAAGATGGCTATATTCATCTTTAATTCATTCCAAGGAGGTCCCCTGGCTGGGCCCTACTGTAAGATTTACATTTAAGTTATATAACATTTTATGTATAATCTATAATAGCAAGTTAACTTATAACCAGGGTATGATCTACCTTAAGCACCGGTCCTAGAACTCCTAAATTTCAGTTCCTTTTATGCTAAACGTTGTAGAGCTTCAAAATTTCATGTTTTAATATTTTAGGTCACTTTGTTCTTAGCTTGACTTTGTCTTAACGTGATTGGTCAGACCAATGTTTAATAAGGATAGATCAAATATAATATTTCAGCCAACTAGCACTATTATTAAGTGTAATCATACAAAAAAAATGGTCTTAAGAGGCTCCCAAAATCTAATGTGCCTTTGATCTGTGCTTTCCTAGATCAGGGCCTGCTTATAACTCAAAAATAATCTTTTGATAAAACCTTATCCGAGACATTATTTTCGAAAATTCAAAATACATCCCATATAAAACCACTTTCTTCTAGCTCTCTTCCTCTTCCAATGAAATGATATTGTATTTTTAAATGTCTCAAATATGTCCCCATAACAATTTTCCACACACAATCTGCGATTACTATACGTAATGATGAGTGGTCTGTGCGGACGGCCGCCATCGAATTATGGAACTTTATTCTTTACTTTATTTCCTTTCTTTTTATATGTAAGCTAATAGCGTAGAATAACTAATAGTACTACTCTTCTGATATAATATGTTACTTGAAAAATTTGAAGGGTACAGTGGGAAAACCACTTCATTGACAAGGAATCTTTCCGTGCTGACGTTGGTTCGGCTAGTAGGGGTGATAGGAAACTGTATAGCTATAACAACTAAGTCAAAACTAGTTTCTTAACACCAGTTTAGGCGATGACTCGCCATCACAGCCAAGCAGATCCAACTCAGACTGCTGTCCCCATGCAATGATGTTGTTCTTCTCCTGTACGTTTCATTTATTTTTTGCACAATATACCCCATAGAGTTAGGAAGAAGGATTAGAGGTGTCTATCACTTCAAATGGCTTGAAGCAGGGCTGTCACGCTTTTCGAGCTACTGCTCATAACAAACCGGCACTGAAGTATCCCCAGATTCACTGCTTAAGCTGTTTTTTGAGATACTGAGCTTAACATAGTAGCCGAAACTATGAAAAATGGGACTGAGGTATCCCAAGATGCACCGCTTTAGCCTGCTTCTTTTGTGTGTTACTGCTCATATACACTCTTAAAACGAACGAGCGATTTTAACTCAGTCTGAGTTGATTTCACTCCTCCAGTCTGGAAAATGCACTTCTCCGAAAGGAGTGGATACTTTGTGTGTTAAACCTCCAACATGATCACTCCAAACGAGTGATTTCAACTTATTCTGAGTTAACATTCACTCCTTTCCAGTGTCGAAAATGCACTTCTCTAACTGGAGTGGATTTCACTCTTTTGTTTTAAGAGCGTAGATGGTCCGTTCTATTCTCTTTTTAAACTCTATGATATATCCCCTATATAACCGTTTGCTACTTTCAGTCTGCGTGTACTACGGCCTAATGGGCGGCCTGTCGGGCACAGCCGCCATCGGCACCATCACCTTCATCTCGCTGGAGCGGTACATGTGCGTGTCGCGCCCCCTGCAGCCGAGCTCCAGGATGACGGCGCCCAGGGCTCTGTGCATCGTGGCATTCGTGTGGATTTACGCGGCTGTCTTCAGCTTCACGCCGGTCTTCCTGCCGATCAACAGGTACGTCTCATAAGGCGCGTATGTACATGAGCCATCTAATCCATGGGTTGAAGAGCAAAACTCAGCATTTTTCCCTTTTGAGGATTTTCTCCCAGACAAAAAGGTGGTGCAGATTAGAGATGTGAAAAAAAAGAACACCATGCTCTTTTGAACATGTTCTTTAAAAAGAACAGGAGCAGTATGTTCTTTGCTTTTGAAAAAACCTGTTCTTCTGTAATTAACGATTTTTCATCAGAATTTATTTTTACGTTATACAAAAAAATCACACAAATCTTCTAATTCTTATTCCGTTACTCGGTAAATCATTAATCATAAAGTTCCTAACAAAACGAGCAATAGCCTCTCCTCATAGTTCGTGAGTGGGTTTGGACGAAAAGACTTCATCTTATCTTACGTCACGAATGCCCGAAACGCCATACCCACTATTCCAGCAATGAAACAGATTTCAAAACGATTACGATGAAGAAAAAATAGCAGTGAACATGTGTTCTTTTTTTCGCAGTTGCTCTTTTTTTGAGCAGCTCCATTTTGGAACAGACCGCTCTTTTTCGCGGACTACCAAACTGGAGCAGATTGTTCTGAGTAGCTCTTTTTCACAGATGGTTCTGAGTAGCTCTTTTTCACAGATGGTTCTGAGTAGCTCTTTGTCACAGATGGTTCTGAGTAGCTCTTTTTCACAGATTGCTATGGGTAGTTCTTTTTCACCGATTGCTCTGGAAGACGCTCTTTTTTGGCAGCTCATTTGGCATTGTTCTGAAAAGTTGGTGTTCGTTTTGAGCTCTTTCATGCGTTTAGATAGGAGGGTTGGGTATTATCGTACTTATGTTTTAGATGTGTGCGTGTGATATTTTTTGTTTACTCATTTTTTTAAAATTTGTTTCAAATTTTAAGTATTTAGATCAGCATTAAGTTTTTTGAGAGAAATGTTAGCATTGGATTTAAAATTTGAAATTTCATTTTTTTTTAAATTGCATACATTTTAATACATTTAATAAGTAATATTAATTTATATATTTTTTAATTGTGATGAGTTGAATAGTTTCCTTTCCTGAGCTTCAATAATTGTCGATAGTCGCATAAAGTTTTAAGAAGTAAAACTTCAAATTATTTTTAAAAAACTTTTAAAACTGGAGAAGTAGTTTATTATAAAATTAAGGTACAATACTTATTTTTTTATTCTGTAAACTACTTGATTTATTCAGATATTCGTCATTAGTCATAATAGCCCCCCAAGAATAGATGTTAAGACATATTTTTGTTGTTGAAAAAAATCATAAAATTAACTACATTTCTTTTTTCCTTCTGTTAGCTTTTTTTTTAATAATTTGAATTACTCTGCCATGGGCGTTAAACTGCAGTATCTAATGGTTACATACTAGATTCATGTAAGTTTTAGTTTTAAATCTTTCAATTAACATATAAACTTTTATTTTCCTTCATTTCAAATGTCTTGAGAATGCCACTTTCTTACAGAAAAAAAAACACGATGGAGCTGGAAATTACTGAAACAGGAATGAGGTGAATAGGGGGAAGCGGTATAAAGTAAACAAATCTTTCTTTCCCCCCACTTTGTTTATGTGTGGGAGGGTTGCTTTGCGGCCCTTCCAGTGCGAAGAGCCGCGTTCAGGGTTGTTAGATTGGCTAAATGCAGCGGTTTTGGCTAATATTTGAACAGCACTGCTGATTAAAAATTTTAAAAGTAGCCAAACTTGTTCTTGCTAGTGATTTAATTAAGTCTTCAAAATCTTCAAATTGTTATTTATTTGTTCAGTCTTGAAAATTTTTTAAACATTTTTTTTTTGCTTTTGAATTCGTTTATTTGTTCTTTAAACTGTGTGGGAAAAGACGTAATAGAAGATAAAACTGTATTATATGTTTTATAATAAAAATTAACAAAATATATTTCCAGTTGGATATTATATTTTAAGTTTGACCAAAATTTTATTACTACTTCCCTAAACTCTTCCTCACATAAAGCAACTTCTGTTAAAAGAGCAGGTTAAAGAACTGTTCTTTTTAAAAGAACAGGAGCAGAGAGCAACTGCTCTTCAAAAAGAGCATAAATATAACATCTCTAGTGCAGATATTTTGATGTATCTCGGCACTTAGCTAGCGCTTGTACAGGGTGATTATAAAATAACGCTAGCTATTTGGAGTAGTCTTCGGAGTGTAGCTTGGATGAATCGCCCAAATGCATCAAACATTGCGACACTTACTTCAAGAAGGAAGGAAAAGAATGGAATCATAAAAAAAGATAGAATAATAAAAAATTATCATAAAAAGAATAATCTTGAAAAACAAACTCTTCTCTTGACTAGGGTTCTAAATTACGAGGCGCAGTCAATTATGGCCAATTACGTTGCTGTGTTGGCCGTAATTGGCCATAATTGCCTACGCCTCGTAATTTAGAACCCTGGTCAAGAGACGAGTTTTTTTTTATGATTCCATTCTTTTCCCCTCTTCTTGATTAGTAAGTGTCTCGATGTTTGTTGCATTCGGATTATGCATTCAAGCTACAGACATCTCCGAATAGCGAGGGTTGTTTTATAACCTCCCAGTATTTAAATACAGGGTGGCGCAAATAAAAATTGCCCGGCTTAGAAGAAGGAATAAGACAGGAAATACTGCCAATTCAAAACCCAATGCAAAAAAAAACAGGTTTGCCGTGTGAAGCCATTTATCACTTCAATAGTCAGGTCAAGCACCTAACTTGGCGAATTATTTGCCGGTAACTATATCATCTTCACTTGTGCACTGCACTGGTCTGATCACCGCATACGGTCGCAGCACGCACTACCATCTAAACTCGCCAATAGTCAATGTGCAGCTCTAGCCTAGGTGCAGCTCTAGTAAATGTGCAGCTCTAGGAACAACCAAACCAACAAATGAAAGAACTGATGGTTGTCCAAGTGAAGCTATTGAACTCTTGAAAAATTCATAAAATCGGAGGTTTTCATACGTCTGTAGTAATTTTTCTCGCCAAACATCTTACTGTATTCATTCTTCAGCTTCATGCCGGGGCCACTCCTATATTTGCTCCACCCTGTAAAACTCGGTAGTTCTTAACAGACCCTCACAGAGATCGGTAGCAGTTCACCATCAATAAGTACGACCTATTTAGAATGGAACAATGAATTATTGTTCCTGAATTATAAACAACAGACCCTCATAGAGAGCGGTAGCAGTTCACCATCAATAAGTACGCCCGATTTAGAATGGAACAATGAATTATTGTTCCTGAATTATAAACAACAGACCCTCATGGAGAGCGGTAGCAGTTCACCATCAATAAGTACGACCTATTTAAAATGGAACAATGAATTATTTTACCTGAATTATAAACAGCAGACCCTCATAGAGGGCGGTAGCAGTTCACCATCAATAAACGACCTATTTAGAATGGAACAATGAATTATTGTTCCTGAATTATAAACAACAGATCCTCATAGAGAGCGGTAGCAGTTCACCATCAATAAGTACGCCCGATTTAGAATGGAACAATGAATTATTGTTCCTGAATTATAAACAACAGACCCTCATGGAGAGCGGTAGCAGTTCACCATCAATAAGTACGACCTATTTAAAATGGAACAATGAATTATTTTACCTGAATTATAAACAGCAGACCCTCATAGAGAGCGGTAGCAGTTCACCATCAATAAACGACCTATTTAGAATGGAACAATGAATTATTGTTCCTGAATTATAAACAACAGATCCTCATAGAGAGCGGTAGCAGTTCACCATCAATAAGTACTACCTATTTAGAATGGAACAATGAATTATTGTTCCTGAATTATAAACAACAGACCCTCATAGAGAGCGGTAGCAGTTCACCATCAATAAGTACGACCGATTTAGAATGGAACAATGAATTATTGTTCCTGAATTACAAACAACAGATCCTCATAGAGAGCGGTAGCAGTTCACCATCAATAAGTACTACCTATTTAGAATGGAACAATGAATTATTGTTCCTGAATTATAAACAACAGACCCTCATAGAGAGCGGTAGCAGTTCACCATCAATAAGTACGACCTATTTAGAATGGAACAATGAATTATTGTTCCTGAATTACAAACAACAGACCCTCATAGAGAGCGGTAGCAGTTCACCATCAATAAGTACGACCGATTTAGAATGGAACAATGAATTATTGTTCCTGAATTACAAACAACAGACTCTCATAGAGAGCGGTAGCAGTTCACCATCAATAAGTACGCCCGATTTAGAATGGAACAATGAATTATTGTTCCTGAATTATAAACAACAGACCCTCATGGAGAGCGGTAGCAGTTCACCATCAATAAATACGACCTATTTAAAATGGAACAATGAATTATTTTACCTGAATTATAAACAGCAGACCCTCATAGAGAGCGGTAGCAGTTCACCATCAATAAGTACGACCGATTTAGAATGGAACAATGAATTATTGTTCCTGAATTACAAACAACACTTTACTATTGTAGCACTAAAACTATAAAAGGAAGATATAATAATTTAGCTCGCTGTGCACACGCTGCACTTTTCTTCCAAACGGTACATTCCGATCGTGTGTGCTCGCTTACTAATACAGGGTGAAGCAAACAAAAGTGGCCCCAGTCTAGAGATAAGAATGCGACAGAAATATTACCATGTCTAAAATCAATACAAAACAGGTTTGCCAACTGAAATTATTGATCGCTTCAATATTAAGCCCAAACAAACCCTTGGTGACTTATTTGCTGGCAACTACGCTACGGTTTTACATGAAATATTAACAAGGTTTGTAGAGCTGATCAAGAAAAGTTTCCACTAGTGATTATTTGATTGTTTCGGTCGTTATTGATCCGAGAGAATCGGACCTTTTTGTTTTTGGTTATACAAAACATTCTGAATTGATTGCAAGATAGAGAATTTGCATTATGGGACGTCTTCATACAATACGAGCTAAGATCTGAACTCGCCACTAGTCTATGAGTAGCTCTAATGAGAAGCTAATCCGATCCCAATGCAAAAACAGGTTTCAGGCGGCTTCAAGAGTTTTTCTGGCCAAGCATTTCAATGTATTCCTATCTCTAGACCGGGGCCACTTTTGTTTGCCTCACCCTGTAGAAATCCTACCGCAAATACAGGGTGGTTATAAAATAACGCTCGCTATTCGGAGGGGTCTGTAGCTTGAATGAATAATCCAAATGCATCAAACATTGAGACACTTACTAATCAAGAAGGGGGAAAAAGAACGGAATCATAAAAAAAGATAGCACCCTGAAAAATAGTCATAAAAAAGAATAATCATAACAAACAAACTCGTCTCTTGACCAGGGTTCTAAATTTCTAAATTACGAGGCGTTACGAGCAATTATGGCCAATTACGGCCAACACAGCTAATTACACCTCGTAATTTAGAACCCTTTTCAAGAGACGAGGGGGGGGGGTTCGAAAAAGAATGGAATCATACACAAACTCGTCTTTTGACCAAGGCTCTAAATTACGAGGCATTGCCAATTTTGGATTAGTATGGCCAACGCATCCAATTTCGCCTCGTAATTTAGAACCCTGGTCAAGTGACGAGTTTTTTTTTTATGATTCCATTCTTTTCCCCCCTTCTTGATTGGCAAGTGTCTCAAACTTTGCATTTGGATTATTCATTAAAGCTGCAGAAAACTCCTAATAGCGAGCGTTATTTTATAACCACCCTGTAGATATTTTGAGGAACAGGTAGGCGGAAGCATTCCCTTTTGTCTAGAAAACTCATTAGTCAAATGGCGCCGTGAATAAATCCCTGATTGCATAATCACAGCAGAACTTGATTGGACGGGTCTTCACCGAAACCGATCGCTACTCCAGTGAAAGCGGGGGGAGATCGTTACTACTAACTCAAACAAAGCTTCGCTCTGTGGCTGACCACACATTTCCAATCGAGTGGTCGAGTGGTTCAATCGAGTGGTGCTTCCAAAGGTGGTGTCCCGTCCATATGCTGTCATCACGAAGCCGCTCATTATCGAGGCTGGACACTCTACAGGGTGGTTATAAAATAACGCTGGCTATTCGGAGTGGTCTGTAGCTGGAATCTGGAATGAATGATCCAAATGCATCAAAAATTGAGACACTTACTAATCAAGAAGGGGGGGGGGAAGAATGGAATCACAAAAAAAAAGATAGAATCCTAAAAAAAGTAATCATAAAAAAGAAACTCGTATCTTGACCAGGGTATTATTACGAGGCGTAGCCAATTATGGCTAATTACGGCCAACACATCCAATTACGCTTCGTAATTTAGAACCCTGGTCAAGAGACGAGTTCGTTTTTTATTATTCCATTCTTTCCTCCCCATCTTGAATAGTAAGTGTCTCAAAGTTTTTTTTGCATTTGGATCATTCATTAAAGCTACAAACCACTCCGAATTGCGAGCATTATTTTATAACCACCCTGTATATACAGAGTGGCCCAAAAGTAGCCTAACAGTTAATGTTGTACCATTGGTAAGAACTTCGGGTTATTTAGAACAGGTATTTGACGTAGTCGTGCTTAGTTTTGTTGGTTGGCTAAAGTAAAGTCGTTCTACAGCGTATCTTAAACAAAGAGTAGCAATTCGTGGACTTCAATTGGTTTAGTTTCGAGATATCTTCGGTTTATTAGACCTTACCGACCAGGCTATGCACCAGGCAATAATACATCAATGTCGAAGGTAGACAATTTGAGCACCTTCGGGATTAATAATGTAAATATGTGTATGTAAATAAAGCTGTCACGTTTGACTATGGTTCTTAATTACGATGCCTGTAGCCAATAACTCTCCTGTAGCTCTAGTACTACGATAATTCAACCAAACTAAACTTAACCTGTATTAAAATAACTGTTTCTGTATAAATAACTGAATACCTAAGTAACTGTTAGGCTACTTTCGGGCCACACTGTAGTTTTGCCATGGTTGGACGAATCAAATCAATGCATTTGCCTAATTTGGAGACATTTCCGACAGTGGCGACATGAACAGTATAAGCTAACTTGTTAGAGCAGTGCTATCTCACATGCTCTAACAAGTTGTGTCATAAACTAGTGGCTTGCTCTCTTAGGAGATACTGGTTGTTACACCAAGGCTCTAAATTAGTAGGTTCTTCAAAGTTTAGCTCTAGTGCTATATTATTCCAGACAAAACAAACTGTAAATAAACGTATAAAATAAACGTGGAAGCCATCATTCAAATAAACAGTCCCAAAAACAAGAAAATGTTCCCCAGGTAAAATACAACACAAACACCCAACAAATTTTCATTTGTCAAAAGAATCGGAGGTCAAACCTACCACCAAATAGGGTGTTTAAAATGCTCTTCACAAATATTTCACATAATTAGCGAAAAAAAAGTATACTTTGTTGCCGTATGCGTGCAATAAAAAGGAGTCTTTAAGAACTAAATAAATTAAGAACTAAATAAAGTACGATATTAATTGCGAATATGACTTAAAGAACTTGGTGTGAGAACTTGCTAAGTGGCAAAAAGAGAAACGAGAAAATTAGCTTTAAAAAGTTTTGAGTTTGCACTATCGGATCTGTTGAAAACGTAGCAAACCGTAAAAAATTAACTTAATTTTAGGAAAAATTAGAAACTTGTTATCTGTAAAGGGTGGAATAATATGTTCATTGACACGAAAATCTCTTCTTTTTTAAAAAAAAAATCACTTAGCACGTTTCATTTCATGCTTTTAAGATTCATATCTATTATATGGAGTGTGAAGTCGTAATACAAACGAATTCCCATTCTACAACACAAACCTTCTCACCAACCAGGTACGTCCCAGAAGGTTTCCTCACTTCGTGTTCCTTCGACTACCTGTCCGAAGAGCCCCGCAGCCGCCGTTTCGTCCTCGTTTTCTTCATCGCCGCCTTCTGCGTTCCCGTTTGTGTACTGTGCTTTTCTTACACGGGTATCGTCCTCTGTGTACACAACAGCAGGGCCCACCTGGTGAACAGGTAAGGACTAGTCATTGCCAGGGTCCGATCACCGAATAGGCCGGGGAAGCCTGGCCTTCCTCCTCAAAATTTGAAGGGGCCCCCAAATCACCTTTTTTAACTCTCATTCTGTAACATATATCCCCACATATTCAAAAACTTATGTCTCGTTATTTTAAGTTTGAGATATGGGATGTCTGCGGGCAACAAAATAAAATTCCCCATCTTGTAAACTTTTTATATAGTATTCTTTATAAAACTTTAAGCCACTTTTGGGGGCCCTTTCGACTTACGAGTTTATGATACGGGATATCTGGAAACAAAAAAATTTACCATTGTATATACTTTTTAATCGTATTCATCATTAAAGCTTAAGTTAAGCCACTTTTGAGGAAGTCTGTGGAACAAAACAAAGTTCCCCATTGCGTAAACTTTTATGGTTTGCTTTTTAAAGTTTTAAGCCACTTTTGGAGACCCTCCAACAAACGAGTTTAGGATATAGGATGTCTGGGCAACAAAAAGAATTCCCTATTTGTAAACTTTATATGGCATTTGAGTAGCGTATTAGACTCGGGGGGGGGGGGGGGGCAAATCAAGAGGCACGCTTCCCTTGCACAAAAGTCTTGATCGGGACTTGGTCATTGCTTGAAAAGACGAGATGATGTTTCTGGTTTTCCGTTTTGAAGAACTTCGAAACCAATAAAATTAGCATAAAGGCAAAGAGGTGGGCTGAGTAGCCCAGTCGATTAAGGCGTTCGCCTGGCATGTAAAACTTCCTATTATAAAAGGCCCGTGCAATAACAAAAGCGTCGAATAAAACCCTATGTGTAGTGTACATTGGGAGTGCACGTTAAATTTGTTCCCAACGCCGCGTGCGATGCCTCCCTTAACCCTTTCGCTACGAAGGATTTTTGTTTCCACGTAATATGTATAGGAATATCCTTATCGAATCCTTAGTCGGATGGCCGTCGTGGGCCGTTTCAGTAGTGAAAGGGTTAAAGTTTCGTTTGGTGTGGTCCGGTCTCAAGTGTCGATATAGTCAGTTGACCAGGGTTCTAAATAACTATTGGCTGTTGGCCAAAATTCAGGGGAAAGAAAAATTAATATGACTGTGGTATAAATGTGCTCAGGCAGCGATGTCTAAAACCCAAAGTATAAAGAGTAGCTGGGCTATAATTACACTCTATATTAAGCTATTCGATTTGTATTTATGAGTCATTCCACAATCTCAAGATTTCTTTTTCTTTCAGGGGCAATAATCGCCCGAACAGGTTGGCGAGAAAAGCCAATCGCCAAGACATCAATCTGGCCAAGATCTCCTTCAGGCTGGTTGCCCTGTGGGGCGTTTCCTGGACGCCTTACGCAGTCGTAGCCCTGATAGGAGTTCTTGGCGACAAAAATATCATTAGTCCTTTCGTCTCCATGCTACCAGCCCTGTTTTGTAAGTTTGCTTCAGTACTAGACCCAGTAGTGTACGCATTGTCCAGCAAGCAGTTCAAAGGAGAGCTTCTGAAAAGAATAAGGTATATATTGAACTCCATGTAACTTGACTTTTAAATCTTGTATGTGGCGTAACACAATCTAATAAGGATTGTCTGCTTTAAAATGTCAATAAGGTTTCGATGAAATAGAATTTTTCACGAATCCAGTTCTTTCGGTTGCCATCACAAAATAATTATTAATCTTTGTAGGATCTGGTAAAAAAAAAACTTTCTCTAATGTTTTAAAATAGAAAGGGACCCTACCCAAGTAGCATTGTTTCTCGAAATTTGCTGCGTACGATGTCGCCCTTAACGGTTGCGTTGAGTGCCTACTCAGGTGTTGGCTCGTCACTTGACTGTGGTTCTAAAATGCGACGCCCGTCGCCAATAGCCCTCGTGTAGCTCTAGTGCGACGATAATTCAAACCAAACCAAATCGAAATTTGCCCGATCGGTCATCGATTATTCATCGGATTTAGCGAAAACTCACCTGTGATCGCATTCGTAATCCGAAAGTGCACGAGACGACATCGGCAATCGGTGAACGAAACCCTATCGATAAAAGTCATTGATTCGATATCGGTCAAAGGCGAAAATTCAATCAATATACTTTTTATAGGGAAATTATGACGAATCGATATCGCAACGATAAGAAGCCGAAAAATGTAGCTCTTTTTAATTTTAGTACATACAAATTGCGTTTAATTATCTGAAAACTATTATGTTCAAGTTATTTATCATTTACTTACACACAATATTTTTAATTGCGTGGGAAGATAATTATTTTTACTGTGTGATAACTCATTTCTTTTATTTACTTGGGAAATTAATATTTGACATTTTTGCCATGATTAATTTTTGAAAAACTTAACTTAAAGAAAATAGATTTTTAAATAAATAATCTGATCCACACACAAAACTTTTCAATACGTAAGTAACCAAGAGTTATTTTTAAATTTAACATATTTCTACTAGTATTGTTAACTTAAGAAATATTTAAGAGGAATTTGCAAAAGAATAATCAAAATTAAAATTTCTTAATCAAAAACATAAAGTTTCTTTAGCGATTAATCTTTTAACCTCTTTATTTACACGCAAACAAACTACAGGCTTCCATAGCCGAGAAAGACAGGTGAGCAGTTCCCCGTTTGCAAGACAAGAGCGTGGATCCCGAGATTGGTGGTTCTGTCCTCCTTGGTCAGCACCATAAATCAAAACTTTAACAAGTTGTACAAATTAAATTTTATTAGAGCGGCCAAAGAGCAATCAACATGCTCCGCCGAATTCAAAATACAAAATCAAACGACTTTTCTTCTCGCTAATAATACATATGCACATTACATAAAGACACCTGCCGGTCACATGACCCAGGCGCCAGACACAAAATACAGAGGAGACGAAAGGAATAAGATATGCGATTGCGTAATATTAATATTCTGACACTTTACCTGACCATCAGAAAAAAATTAGTGACGCCATCTTGTTTAAACTTATATACTAACATGTCGTAAACTGTTCGGAATTTCATCGGAAAGTGCTCGAAATTCTATCGGTCGATGAGATTACTACTCATCGAATTCTAATCGATTTCTTATTGACATTGGATCGGAATCTCATCAGAAAAACTCATCGTAGACTGGACGATCGAACGGACATATCCGAGTAGTTATCGACGTAACGGGCAGTTTTCGATTAAAACCGATATTCGAATTCTCATCGGCTCACCGGCGAACGACATAAATGGTATTTATCTAAACGGCCATTCCTGTAACCGAATATAGCCATGGTCTACTTAAATTACAAGGCCAGAGAAGATCTCCCAAACATGAGCGTGGACGGAAAGTTTGACGTCACTGTTCCGAGTGCCAAAGGTGAAAAAGCTAGTTCAGAACTGTTAAAATGTGGTCCGACGTGAACGAGTGTTTCCGAACAGATTTCGTAATCAGTTGTCTTCATCTTCGGAATAACGTCACTCGGAACAGTGATGTCAAACTCTCTGTCCATGCGTGTGCTTGAGAGAGTTTCTCCGGCCTCTGAAGTTGTGTAGGCTTTGATATAGCATAAGAAAAGGACCCTCATACAATGTTATGACAAAAGGGAGGGAGGATTCGTAACCTTGTCCATCCAGAATGCTAGCCTCGAAAGCATTTTCCTCTACTATCCCCGGATATGGTTTTCTTCGAAACGGCGTGAGCGTGTTTTTCCCCCACTCTACAAGTTTTTGAACTGTTTGGATTGTTATCCTCACAATAGAACTTCAAACGCGCTAGGTTTATAAAAGCGATGCTTCCCCCCGTTTTCTAGAAAACTATAGCGAAGATATGGGTGAAGAAAGTCTTTTCGAGGCTCGCATAGTGAATAGACAAAGTATAACATACACTCTAAAAAATGAATGCTCAAGATTAACGAAATTTTCCTTAATCTTGATGATTCGTTTGCTGGCAAATGTTCCAAGTTTTCGTTTCCTCAAAGTGAGGATATTTGAATCGTCATTTTTATGAGGATTTGAATGTCGTCTAATCTAAAGAAATATTTCGCCATTTTTGAGCATGTGAGTACAACAATGATATTCAGTTTCCTCAAAATCAAGATACAGAATCGTCAAATCACGATAGTAAAAATGAGGATTCGCGTTTACTCAAAAGTCACGTGATAGTTTGACGAAACAATCCTCAAAATTAACGAAATGAGGCTTTAGGATTCATGAATTGTAAAAAATGAAAGTGTTATTTCTGAGAGTGTAGGATAAAACTATTGACAATCCGCTTAGCATGCGAAAGGTCCCAGGTTAGGGTCCGGGCATCGCCAAAATAGCTGCCGACCTATAAACGGCCCGTGCAGCCAAAAATGTCCGACGAATAATACCCCGTGTAAGGGATTGCACGTTAAATATAATTCAAAGTCCTAACGCTGCGTACGATGTTGCCCTTAACGGTTGCGTTGGGTGCCTATTTAGGTGTTGGCTGGTCACCTGACTGTGGTTCTAAAATACGACGCCCGTCGCCAATAGCCCTCGTGTAGCTCTACACTCTTAAAACAAACACTCCCGATTTACCTCAGTCTGAGTGGATTTCACTCCTCCAGACTGGAAAATGCACTTCTGCTTTGGAATGGATCCTTTGTGTGTTAAACCTCCGACAGGATCACTCCAAACGAGTGATTTTAACTCAGTCTGAGTAAATTTTGACTCCTTTCCAGTGTCGAAAATGCACTTCTCCTACTGGAGTGGATTTTACTCTTTTGTTTTAAAAGTGTATCACATAGGATAAAACTGTTGACAATTTCATTGCAGACACCACAGAGCCAGACTGCCTCGGATTTTCTTCCACAACCGAAGGGCTGGCGTCGAAGCCGCTGTCGAGATCGAAGACGTAAAATCAACCACGGACGAGCATGCCGAGCCATCCCCGAACGTCGAGGAAATACCACTACACGAGACGCAGAAGGCTCTAAAGAACAGCATCAACAGGAAAATCCGTTCCATGTATGAACTGCGCCAGGGCAATGGAACCATGGCAATGGATTCAGTGAGGTACAGCAACGGGAAAGTACGATTAGGAGGCATCAGCGAAGGGACAAGTGATTCTGCTACGGTATAAAGAATCAATATCAAGATTTTTTTGGTCGAAAAAACTCCTTCGATTGTTTGGCAGTTCGGTTTCAAAATATTTTCATATTCACTCTTAAAACAAAGGAGTGAAATCCACTCTAGTTGGAGAAGTGCATTTTCGAGACAGGAAAGGAGTGAATATTAAGTCAGACTGAGTAAAAATCACTCGTTTGGAGTGATCCTGTCGGAGGTTTAACACACAAAGGATCCACTGCTTTCGGGGAAGTGCATTTTCCAGACTGGAGGAGTGAAAATTAACTCAGACTGAGTTAAAATCGCTCGTTCGTTTTAAGAGTGTTGGTTCAACAGCCCTAGACACTAACCACCTTGAAAAACAGTGTCCAAAGGGAAATCTGATCTGTGCACGGAAATATTGATATGTGTATTGAAAAGTAAAAAACAATGTTTAAGAAAAATCAGTCTCCGTGTATGCAATGCACGAGCGCTATTGAACCATGGCCCATTTAAATCTTGTTGATATTCTTTTTTCGATTGTTAAGGAAGAAACATCCTTGGACAGTGGAGACATCGGAAATCTGGAAAAACAATAATATATGTAAAATGTGATCGATAAAATCTGTAAAGAGATGTTTTATTAATTGTATGGACAATTAGAACAAGTTGGAGCTTAACTGCCGGGTGATTTGCTTGTGAAATAAGAAATCGTTTCATGCAGCTGTGATGACATCGTCGTTGTAGCCTTTCTTCTCATAGGCACAGGGCCTGATCCTCCAGAAGGCTTGTTAGGCCCTGGCAACCAAATTTTAGGAGCCCCTAAATTTCAGTTTCTTTTATTAACATTTTTTGGAATATCTAAAATTTCAAATAATTAAAAAAAATGAGGGCTTCCTCTGCTTGAACTTGACTTACACATTGACCTAAAATAATTGATGTTATAAGGAAGCTGATAAAATAGTAGAAAAATCTGACACATATTGACGAATTTCCATCAGCGATCAGACACAAAATTTTCCGTAAAGGGGCCTCCAAAATTTTTTTGCGCGTAGAGTCTGCGTTTTTCCTAGATCTGGCCCTGCATGGGCGTTAGAATGGGGCGGAGCTTTGTTTATGGGATAGAAATTCGTTTGACGTAGTTGTGACCTCATAGTATACGTGACTGTTCTCATTGCCCCTTTCTTCAATATAATATTGTGTGAAAGCCGTTTTTTGTAAAAGATACAGTTAAAAAACGACTTTTTATTATTTTTTTAAAGCAAAATTACATCGGAAGCTGAAAAAATTAACGTACTTGATTGTGCAAACACAAAAAAGTTGCAAGGAACTTAATGATGCAATTTTTGTCTTTCACTCTGCACTTTTTATTTCCAATAAGTCCCTTGATGTTAATATTTATTAGCTATTTGCTTTCATTAGATAAGTGTTTTCGTATGTGCATAGGCATATACCATGTGCTCTGGTAGAGTTAGTTGCTTAGATATAAAACGTATAGGGTGGTGCAAATAAAAGCGGCCCCAACGTTGAGATAAGAATACGACAGAAATGTTGCCAAGTCAAAAACCAATGCAAAAACAAACTAACTAACTGAAGCTATTGATCGCTTCAATATTAAGCTCAAACAAACGCTTGGCTAATTATTTTCCAGCAATTAAGCTATGGTTTGGGAAGCTAGTTGAAATGGAACGATAAACAAAATTTAGAGAGCTACTGAAAAAAAAATTCCACTAGTGAATATTTCGGGCGTTATTTATCCTAGAGAATCGGACCTTTTTGCTTTTGTTAATGCAAAACATTCTAAATTGATTGCAAAACACAAAATTTGAATTATGGGACGTCTTCAGACAATACGAACTAATATCTGAACTCGACAGTAGTCTATGAGTAGCACTAATATGAAGCTAATCTGATCCAACCAATGCAAAAACAAGTTTCAGGCGGCTTCTAGAGTTTTTCTCGCCAAGCATTTCAACGTATTCCTATCTCTATACCGAGGCCGCTTTTATTTGCACCACCCTGTATAATCTACACTGAACTTTATTGAATATCTAGGAAGCGTTTCCGTTAACTGATGTTTGCACAAGCAGTTAATCAACTTAATTCCTTACAACAATATTTACCCTAACGTTGCAAATTGTCTAAGAAGTTATGTTAAGATATTGAGAAATGGTTTCGGTATGACAAAATGATATGTTACAGTACGAGTGGGGTACGATTTAATTATTTAGGGGATTGCTAGGGTTTTAGGTAACGGTTGAATTAACCTCCAGGTATTGCTAAATGAGAGCTGTTCACAGGCTCTCAACCTTATAGCAGCTATGTACGCGGTATAAACATTGGAACACACTGTCAAATATTGCGTTAGTGCATGCACCCTCTACTGTTCCGTAAAAGCGGTACAGCAACCCCTCGATATATCGCGCTTCCCGGGAGACAAGCAAAAAACCGCGATAAAACCGAATGCGCGCACTGTAAAAAATTTCCTTAACTTTCCGTATATACAGCGGTGGTCATAAAATAACGCTCGCTATTCAGAGTGGTCTGCAGCTTGAATGAATAATCCAAATGCATCAAACATCGAGACACTTAGTAATCAAGAATGGGGGACAAAGAATGGAATCATAAAAAACAAACTCGGCACTTGACCAGGGTTCTAAATTACGAGGCGTAATTGGATGTGTTGGCTGTAATTAGCCATAATCGGCTATGCCTCGTAATTAAGATTCTAGTCAAGAGACGAGTTTCTTTTTATGATTCCATTCTTTTTCGCAAAAAAGGAAACTTGTCTCTTGACCAGGGTTATAAATTACGAGGCGTTATTAGCTGTGTAGACCGTGATTAGCCGTAATTGACGACGCCTCGTAATTTAGATTCTGGTCAAGAGACGAGTTTTTTTTATGATGACTCTTTTTTATGATTATTTTTTAGGATTTTTTTTTTATGATTACTTTCTTTTTCCCCCCTTCTTGATCAGTAAGTGTCTCAATTTTTGATGCATTTGGATTATTCATTCAAGCTGCAGACCACTTCGAATAGGGAGCGTTATTTTATAACCACCCTGTATACCAGGAACTTTCCGGGCTTTTTCAAGTATCCATCGCTTCGTGATTCCTGGGATTTTCAGGTTTTTCCTTTTCAAATCTGGCAACGTTTGTTATGAACCACCGCCATTGGTCCCGGCGCCTCGCTCAAAATCAGTTGTTTTGTAACGTTGTTGGTGTAACGAAGTTCGTGAAAGACCCGTCTGTGGCTGAGTGCTTAAGGCAACCGCCTCAGGATTCAGCCTTTTCAAGAGTGCGGGGGTTCGAATCCCACCTACTGCCAGTCATCCTATAAATCGGATAGCTGTACAGGGAAAGAGTAGAAGATCCAATTCGTGACGGATGGTACATGGGGACAGACGTGCGCGTTAAATCTGTGGAGTCCAAAGTCCAGACGGCGTCAGCGTACGATGTCGCTCGAAGTTCAGTTGGGTGCCTGCTCAGTTTCCAGAACGGTTCCAGGTATTTTCTAGAAAGGTTCTTTGGTATTTTCCAGAAAGGTTCCAGTTATTTTCCAGGTATTTTCCAGAGAAGTTACTGGCTCTAAGTGGGATTGTTTCTATATTTTTGGGGAAGGTTACAGGAACATTACAGGTAAAAATTGGGCAGCTCAGCTGCCCATTAATTCCCAGTAACGTTCCTGAATTTTTTTTACAGTGCGATATAACGAGCGACTTGATAAATATTATACTAATTGTAATGAAAAAATTGGGAGACGTGATACAAGGCGCGATATATGCGAATGCGCGTTATAACTAGGCGCGATATAGCGAGGGGTTACTGTAGTAGCAGGGGGAGGGGTTTCTGTTAATAACTCCCTGGCACTACAGTCAATGTTGGACCATGGCGTCTCTAAATATGCGACTCCAAAGTCGCCGGTCTCTGGTCTTCGCTTTCCAGTTCTTAATTTTCATGAACTTTAGATCTCTTTCCATTTCATCTATCCATCTTTTTCTTGGTTTTTGTTAATAGTTCGGGAAAAAACGCTGCTATCTGAAATTCCGAATATTCAAAACCCTCAAATCAAGTTTTGACGCTTCATTAGTCCGTAGATAGGAATAAGAGGTGATGTGTTTAAAAAACGGTTTGAAAATGTAAACTCGCAATTACGAGTATAAACCGCCAAATGTAAGGTAAATGTAATTTTGTGTGAAAATAACGAGCTTTTTTTTTAGTATGGAGTTTTGTATATATTGGTGTTTCTTTGTCTAGCACTATTCTCTTATTGGATAACTAAAACGATTACAAGACCAGTGAAGTTATTCTTAGTGGCGTTTGCAATTCGTCTGAGTATGTGGTAAGTCAATCGACAAAAATTAATTAGGAATGTTCTCCATAAAGTTTAAATAAGTGTTAAATTTTTAAAAAATTAAAAAAATCTTTTAGAAACATTTAAAAATATTTTAATAAAAAATTACTAGTGGGGAAACTTGTTTATCTACTGAATATTTTTTTCTTTAACGAAAATAAGAATTGATGTGTTAAAACCGTATCTCTATATATGTATTTACATTCTCGATGTGATGTTATCTGTGATGTCAGTAAAGGGTTTTACGTAGAATATGTGTAAAATTTTTGTAAATAATAGCATAACTTAGTCACGTATAGGTGGCAATACCTATTTAATAACATATCAGTTGGGTTACACTACAGAATTAAAATTATTAGAACGCCAATGACGTCATTCTGCTCCCTCCATTAAGTAACAGTTGCGTTGGGTGCCTATTCAGGTGCTGGCTCGTCACTTGACTGTGGTTCTAAAATACGATGCCCGTCGCCAATAGCCCTAGTGTAGCTCTAGTGCGACGATAATTCAAACCTAACCTAACCCAAGCTCCCTCCATTAATCCATCCTTTTCATGTATCGATAACTCATGACTTCATTCCATTTTTTTAATGCTCCATTACTGCACTATTTAATGGATGTTGGTTACAATAAATAACATTAGGCGCGTTTACATAAGCCATCGAATCCATGGAATGCCAAAATCCCCATTAGGGGAAAAAGAGGTCGAGCAGGATTTCTAACCCAAATGATAGTCTGTGATCACAAACACGTCGGTTTGGCTGACGTCATAATGAACTATAAACAAACCGACGTGATGTTTTTTTGTTTTCTGATTAAACTTGATTTAATCTAATTACTATTGAAATAATAAATGTTCGGAAAATGTTGGGCTGTTTTACAGAAGCGTATATTTCAAATTTGCCTAAAATCGATTCCAATGTGGTGTTTCAAAGTTTGTTTATAGTTCATATAGTGACATCACAGATACCACGTGACAGCCAGAAAGCGTTTTCATGAGTGATTTTTCGTCCTAATTTTTAAATTCATTTTTCTGCCTTTTTATGGGGTATTTGAAAAAAAAAGAAAAATACGGGTCTAATATTTTTGGCGTAAGAACATTTTAAGCCAATAAATTTTTTTAAGTCAAGTACCCTATTCCGGTTCTGTCTGGGAGAACAAAATTGCTGAGTTTGCTCTTCAATCCATGGATTCGATGGCTCATGTAAACGCGCCTATTGTTTCATGAGGACTTATCTCTTTGCACTTATAACATCACTCTAGCTAGTAGTTCTCGTCTTACACCCTTTTACGATGATTTTTTTAGTTATAACCAGAATAATATGTAAAGTAGTACTTGTTATATTTACGACATATCCTAAAGACAAATTGATGGAACAAATAATACAGGGTGGTTATAAAATAACGCTCCCTATTCGGAGTGGTCTGTAGCTTGAATGAATAATCCAAATGCATCAGAAATTGAGACACTTACTAATCAAGAAGGGGGGAAATGAATGGAATCATAAAAATGGCAGAATCCCAAAGAATAATCATAAAAAAGAATAATCATAAAAAACAAATTCGTCTTTTGACCAGAATCTAAATTACGAGGTGTCGTCAATTATTTCCAATTACTGCCAACACAGATAATTACGCCTCGTAATTTAGAACCCTGGTCAAGAGACGAGTTTCTTTATTACGAAAAAGAATGGAATTATAACACAGAAACTCGTCTCTTGACCAAGGTTATAATTACGAGGAGTAGCCAATTATGGCTAATTACGGCCAACACATCCAATTACGCCTCGTAATTTAGAACCCTGGTCAAGAGACGAGTTTGTTTTTATGATGACATTCTTTTTCCCCTTCTTGATTAGTAAGTGTCTCAAAGTTTTTTTTGCATTTGGATTATTCATTCAAGCTACAGAAAACTCCGAATAGGGAGCGTTATTTTATAACCACCCTGTACATGGAAACTACCAATTGTCGGGGCCCACTCGATCATTTGGCAGAATTAAACTTTATTCATAAAGTCTAACAAGCACTTTTTCAAAATACTTCGTAATCCATAAACCTATTCGCAATTTTTTTATAAACCTTTTTTTTTTTTTTTAAACTTTGTACCTTGACCAACAGATTCAATTTTAAAGAAAATATTGGAAAATCATCTTTAAAACATTTTACAAATTGTTAATAACCTAAGCTTATAAAATTTTTAAAAAAATATTCTTAAAAATATATTTTTATTATAATCTATATTTACCTTACTATATTCGTAATTCTAACGCCAAAAAAATATTATATTTTTATGGAAGTTTACAGATATGTAACAAATTATCAGGCAAATAGAAGTGTTATTTACTATATAGTTTACTTTATAGTGTTATTATTGTAAATGTTGGTATAGCTATGATATTGAACTAGTCTATTCATTGACGTCTTTTAACAATCGTAAAAAACTATCATAACATTACTATACCTAAAAAATTTTATTGAAGTTAAACTAGAATTTTCGCCAGATTTTGGCCCAGGACCCCGTGGAGCCCAAGTGTGACAGCATTTCAACCAAATCAAATATAATCGCCATATTTTTTCGTTTTCATTGTTTGAAAGTCATTTGTCCTCCTTTATCAGACCACCTCTTCATCATAGCTATTCTAAAATGATTTGAAGTAATAAGAATAGGGTATTTTACTTTTAAAAAAAATTATTGGCTTAAAATATCCTTATGCCAAAAATATTCGACCCGTATTTTTTCTTTAAATACCCCACAAAACGGCATAAAAATGGATTTTAAAATTAGGACAACAAAATTTAGCCCAAAAATGCTAAGTGGTTGTCACATGGTATCTATAACGTCACTAGCAACTATAAACAACATTTGGAACATTGTTTTTGGAATCTACTTTAACCCTTTCGCTACGTAGGATGTTTGCTTCCTCTTAATATTTGATAGGAATAACATTATCGAATCCTTAGTAGTTTTGGCGTTTAAGGGCGTTTCAGTAAGGAAAGGGTTAAGCAAATATTTCAACTTCTGTATAACATCATTCCAATATTTATATAATTCTTATTTCAATAGTAAATTTTAGATTAAATCCTGTTTAATTGCAAGCAAAAACATCACACCAAAAACATCGTAGGTTTGTTTATATATACTAATGACGTCATCCAAATCGACGTGTTTGTGATAACGGGACGTACCTATGAAAAAATAGAAATTTTAAAATATTTTTTATTAATTATTTACAGATTTATTTTTCAAAAAAAATATATACGTTTGTTATTTTTGGGTTCAAACTATAATTAATTTAATATCGGAATGCATTTTAGCGATACAGTCAAGTACCCTATTGGAAATGCTTAACAAGCGAGCTTGATACGATGTGATGAAAATATTGTACTATATGCATATGCAGTATAAAAAGAAATGTGAAATGAAAAGTTTTTAAAGTTGTTTTTTAAAAAATTGCAGTTTATAAATGTTATAAAGTATATAGAAACTGAGTAGAAGCATTTCAAATTCAACCTTTAACGAATTTTATGTAACAAAATAAATTTTTTCTCCAATTTTGGGTACAATTTTTTAAAGCTACATCAATTAACAGTAATTAATTATGTTGTAATATTTAAAGTAGTACAAAATCAATTTGAATTTATCAGTATTAAATATTTTATTTTTAATAATTTATTAAATTAAATCACCGTATTTTTTAACCAACACTAAAATTATTCTATGTTGAGTAATGGCTTTGATAATTATAACGGATCTTATCTTTATCATGCTAATTTCATTACAATTGGTATATGAACATAATTTAATTTGCGAAACAAAACTAAATACTTTTAATGGTTGATGCGAAAAATTAATATTTCGACGGGAGGGAGTTCGAGTAAAAGTGTGAACAATATGTTTTTAAAAAGAATAAAACATAATAAATAACATAAGTATAATAAATAACATATTTAAAAACAGCATGCTTAATTAAGGTAATTTACATAGGAAATATAAAAATGCTTGTCTTACATTTCATGCTGCTTAGTTAATTGAGTTGCGAAGATGATAAATATTTGCAGAGTAATTAAGGAAAGAGAGAATTAACTTTTGAATTATAGATTTCTTAAAAAATACATAAGTTTTAATTAAAAACTGGTTATGGGAAAAGAAAATAATTAACTTTTCTACAAAACTATTTACTTGCCTACTTGGATTTTTAATTTTTAATCTGATCTCTTAAATTATTCCTTGTGCTTTGTTTCGTTTTTGGTGTTTTTCTATTTTTTCCAACATACAGATATCTTCTTACATACAATATTTTTTTTTTAATTCTTACTCTTTAGTTCAAGGTGTACAGAGGAAAATGTAGTATATATTGTCTATGGTCCATTGGGAGGGGGGGGGGGTATCCATGAACTTTTTTTCATTACTTCTTTTTCAATTTGTGAACCTTAAATAATTAAATTTCAACTATCAAGAATAGGGTATCCATTTGCTTTATGTAAGTTAAAATTATACTTCGTGAAATCAAAATTCTAGTTTTAATTTTCGATGATTAATATCCAAGGCTATTGTGATATTTGTAATTATAGGTCTGCCGAATTCTTTGAAATTGATGTATAGAATTTTTTATATACTAAATACTGGTCTGGCTTTTGTCAATAGATACTTAATAATACTTTCTGTAATTCGTGATTGGAAAATCTTGTTTTTTTCTTCGTAATTTGAAGTGCTGTATTTACGAAAAGATATGGAAAAAATTTTGCAAAATAATAATGAACTCATTGAGTTGCAATATTGATAAATATAAATATATGCATAGTTATTAAAGAGGGACAAAAATTGAACTTTTGTTGTATATATTATATATATTTCTTTAAAAAAAATACTTCTTTTTTAATTTAAACTCGGTAATTCGGAAAGAAAATAATTTACTTTTCTACGAAAGTATTTAATTACTTACTTTTATTTTTAATTTTCAATCTATTCTTTAAAATTATTCTTTGTGGCTTCGAAAATTGTGTTTTTGGTAGTTCTTACAAATCTTTTCTTACTTTCCTTTTTTTTTATTTATGCTAAGTTTAAATTTTGCAGAGGTATATTGTATTTGTTGTTTGGGAGAATTGTAATATATGAACTTTTTTTTCATTTCTGACATGATGTTTTTGAAAATCACAGTGATTTTCCTCTTTTTTAATTTGTGAACCCGAACAAATTAAATTTCAAACACCAAGCATTATTCCAGTTACTTTGTCCAAGTTTTAAAAATTACTTCTTGCATTTGACATTTCTCGTTTTGATTTTCGAAGATTACTATCAACTTTATTGTGATATTTTTTATTAATATAGCTCAGCAAAATACTTTGGAATGGAGACCAGTTGCTGGAATTCAGTTGCTTTGTTTAAGGGGTCATAGGAGTCTTAAAAATGTGCAAAGAAGGAACTACAAAGTACAGTTTGATCTGTCATGTAATTTTTTAACTACTCAATATACAAGTATAATTTTTTTTATATGTAATTCTACAAGATTTATTTATTATAAAACAAATTTTAAAATTTATGAAACTTTAGCCAAAACTAAAATAAATGATATTAAACATAAAGCTATTTGAACACATTGTGATTAGGCTTGCGCGGCAAATTTTGAGGTCAAAATTGAAAAAATGACCCAGAAAATGACTTTATATTGTACAAATATGTACAAACTAGGACTTATACCTAAATTCTTAGCTCAATTTTAATTAGAAATTATTTAAAAATGAATTCAAAATCAAAATTTAAAAAATTTTATTAATTTTTTTAGAAAAAAAGTTTTTAAAATAATTTCTAATTAAAATTGAGCTGAGAATTTAGGTATAAGTCCTAGTTTGTAAACAAATTGTTTTGCATGAATCCGCATAGAAAATCGTAAGATTGTTGGAAATTGCAATTAAATGTTGCTTATTCCCTACTAAAAATGGTCAGTAGAGACCAATAGCAAATTTGTATGTGGAAATGGCCCACTGGTACCAATAGAAATCTCTATTGATATCTATACAAATCTCTATTGATGTCTATTGATATCCATAGAAATCTCTACTGATCTATATAGATATCAGTGCAGGCCTATTGATGTCATTTGAGATCAGTAGCTTACTGATAATTTCTTTACTGGTGTCGGTAGAGCTCTATTGATATCAATAAGAAATATTATCAGTAAGTTACTGATATCAATAGCTTCTACTGTTAACAATAGTGACATCCGTAGAAATAAGTAGACATCAGTAAAGCTGCACTTATGTCAAAAGATTTTTGTATTGATCTCTATGAATCATTTTTAGTAGGGTTTCTATAAAGTTTTTTAAAAGAAATATTATTTTAAACAAGCATACTTAATTATAGAATAATTTACACAGGAAATATTATAATGCTTAGATATTATTTCATGATGAATAGTTAATTAAGTTGAAATAATGATAAATGTTAATATTTGCATAGGTATTAAAGAGATACAAAATATTGACTTTAAACTATTGATTTCTTTTTTTAAAAAAAATACCTCGTTTTTAATTAAAGTTGGTAGTTGGGAAAGAAACTAATTTACTTCTATACAAAACTCTTAACTAGCTTTTTAATTTTCAATATCTATTCTTTAAAATTATTCTTTGTGCTGGCTTCGTATTGTGTTTTTGTATTTCTTACAAATTACAGATATTTTCAAGCTTAATTTTTTTCATAATTTTTACCAATTTTAATGATTAAAAATATGGTATTTCTTGTTTTGCGAAGCATTGTTATACGTAGACTTTTTTGTCATTAATGGCATGTATTTTTTTGAAAATCAAAATTATTTCTACTTTTTCAATTTATGAACCCGAATTAATTAAATTCGAAGTATCAAGAGTTGGGAATCCAGTTGTTTTGTTTAAGTTTTAAAAAATATGCTTCTTCAATTCAAAATCCCGGTTTTAATTTCCGAAACTCGCCATCAAATCTATTGTGATTATTTATTATTATAGGTCATTAGAATTCTTTGAAATAGATGCATCGATTTTTTTTCCAATAAATATTTGTATAGCCTTTGTCAATAAATACTCATATTACTTTCTGTAACTCTTAGTTGAAAAATCTTGTGAGGTTTTTGCCTTGAATTATTATTTTGCTATTGAGCTATTACTTTTATGATGTATTTTAGTCTTTCTTCTGAAGTACTTATATAAGTTCCAATCATTTTTAATTAGAAATGTAAAATTAAAAGTTAGCAGTTCTGAATTAAACATGAATATTATGTTGAATTACAAAGAAAATATGTAGTTTTTAATTACGGAATTAAATTTTTTTAAATATATCTTCCTCATACAATTATACATGTAAATTTTACTTTGAGTGCCTAGAGATGGCATGCATAATGGACGTTCAGTGTTTAGATTATTCTTTGACATATTTGCAAAAAAAAATCTTAGCAATGGCCACCCAGAAAATAAGTAGTAAAATTTTACATTAAATTACCTAATATTTTTTTTCTCTGATGGGGCTGCAACATTGGCGGTCAAGCCTTTGCAGATTCGACACATTCGCCAGAACTGAGAGCCATTTTTGTGTGGCACCATCTAGGCGACTCTCGCTGCCAATTTTGACGCACAGATTACAATGAATCTGAGCTCTCTGTAGTTGTTAAAGTATGCCGAGATTTAATTTTGCAAAGAGGACCTAAGCCAAATGGGCCCTCCAGGGATCTTTTACACCTAATGTGAAATATAAAGTAATGAAAGTATTGCCATGGGGATCGAAAATCCGAAATAGATTTTTTTTATTCAACTAGACTTCCCAGTTATACGTCCATTTGTCTATGTGTCACTAAATTGAATCAGGCGGTGAGTGAGTATAGTGTCATATTGCACCTGGCCATTCCGCATGCCCTGAACCTACATTTTCATAGTTAATGTACAACCAAACGGCACTTATCTTGTAAATATCAGAATATGATTTTTTTATCAGATAGTTCACTGACAGAATCTCTGTATTGTGATTGCACGTGCCATAAAATTAATATTGTGATAGGATATCGATGTTTGTACATGCAAAATGTTTATTTTAGTTTGTTTAATTTACAATGTGTGGAAGTAAATGTCGTGTAATAAATGAATTAAATGTTATAAATGCAAAATGTCTATTTTAGTTTGTTTAATTCACAATGTGTGGTAATAAATGTTGTGTAATAAATGTACGAAATGCTATAAATGCAAAATGTCTATTTTAGTTTGTTTAATATACAATGTGTGGAAATAACTGTTGTGTAAATAAATGTAAGAAATGTTTTAATGCAAAATGTCTATTTTAGTTTGTTTAATTTACAATGTGTGGAAGTAAATGTTGTGTTATAAATGTACGAAATGTTATAAATGCAAAATGTTTATTTTAGTTTATTTAATTAACAATGTGTGTAATAAATATATGAAATAAAATATATTTGATTGATGGAAGTATCAATCTTTACTAACACTGTAATTATATAAGATGTCTGTACAATTTCTTTAGGTGAAAAACATATTTGAATATTTAGCTATCCTTGAACAATAATTCATGATTTTTGATAACTACTCTGATTTCACTACTATTAAGTAATTTTGACGAAACTTTCAAAAAAGAGACGAAATGTTATAATCACTTAATTCTGTAATGATTAGGAGGTCGAATTAGGGGGGCATACAAAATTTTCATCGGGGTCAGTTTTTCAATTTTTGAGTTAGTAAAGTAAATACGTAGTTAAGGGGGGGGGGGATATCAAGTGAGAAAATGAAGCTTATTTTTATTTTCCTTCTTTTATATGATTACAGAGATAGATATTTAGATAGATTCTTCGTTTGATATTGTAGAGATAGTTAGATAACTTTTTGATAGAGATTACATAGAGATAGATTAGATAGATTCTGTTACATACTCTGAACAGAGGAGGACGGGTTGTTAACACATCATACTTTAATGAGATCAGAATACAGAATGATTAAGAATACCAGGGAGAATTAATTGTATATCAAGAACATGGAGTTAAGTTGAGTTGCTACAAAATTACTGGTGTTTAAACTATTGTTCTTATTGTCTTTTTACCACTGACGTCGTTCGTGTAAATGTCTCAGATCACAACAGATTCCAATGATAGATTCTTCCACTTTATGAACTGAAAATTTATATCTTTTTGAAATTTTGTACAACAGACGTTTTGGTAAACGCAGTCGACTCACCGAAGAGGATGTCACAACTCTGTCTTCATTAATATACCTAATATCTTGACTCATACTAACCCAAAATGACCGCAACAACCTAATTTCCATTCCCTTATTAATTTTCCGATAAATACAATGCGGCTTAAAAGTTAATTCGTTTAACACTTCTTCGTGATTTACTTCATTCCACTTTCGAAGTACATCAATTAAATAAAATATAATAAAGCAAACGCATATGAAGAGTACAGGGGAAGAACCGCTTGATTTATTAGGAGCCGTCCCGTAATTGTGTCTGCTTGGCGACAGGAAACCAGTTTCTCTCTTTCTTCTTCGCATGGTCCAAACGTCGGAATCGTGCATCACGTGAATCTCGGTAAAATAAAATGTCCTGAAACCGGTTTTCTTACACCAGTTTAGGCGATTACTCGCTATCATCGCCAAAGAGGTATGATGAGGAAAGTTTTCTACGCAATTAAATGGTTTTTCCCCTGTACTCTTCATATATACAGTCAAACTCTGTTACAATTACCTCGTTTAAAACGACACAACCCGTTTTTAACATCATAAACGGTCCTTTAAAGTGCTTATAGACCTTAATGTTATAATACCTTGCTTATAACTACAATTTTGGGCTGTGAGGCGCCCTATGGTCAGTGTCTTGATCTATGGATCGGAAAGTCCCACGATCGAGTCCTGGTCGCTGAAAACTCACCGAGTATATGCGGATTACGTGCTCGTTAAATCTGTTGGGTCCGAAAGTCCTGCGGGCGGTCATTGCGCAGTTTCCCACGGGTACAGGTTCCTGGAGACTATTTCCCTCCCCTTCACCTAAATTGTGGAGGTGGCGCGTGATAGATGGCAGCATCTGTCACGTATATGTGTGAGTGTGAGTGTATGTGTGTGTTGTGACTGTCTTACTTGACAAAGGGTTATAAGCGGCTCGCTGAGCAAGCCCACAAGCCTGAAAATAAATGTATACCAACCAACCAACTACAATTTTTAATTAACTCCTTGGTCATAAGGCTAAAAGTACACGTATTTGGTACCCAAAATGCCTTCTTAAAGAAATAGAAAAATCTTTTCCTGTTAAAATTTTGTATTAATCGCCAAATAATGCGAAAAATCGCCAAAATCGAAATTTCTCGTCAAAAAAAAAATGACAGGAGAAGATATATTAAACAACTACCTACAGCATTGCGTTAACATTTATTCAATTAATGTAATTTTATAAAATTAATTTAAGCATATAATACGTATTTTACATGATTTACTACACAAAGGAAGTACACCCAGGGCAAAGGCAGCAATCGAACCCGCACCCATTATAGAGTACGTACTGCTAGCGTTATGGCTTGCGATCCAAACCACTCGGCCATCGGGCTCCACATGCCATCCTAAATTGTCTCCGTGTTGATCCATGTTGCTGTTGGTAGGTTCATGTCTCTACCCTACTATAGAACTCTTTGGTCCCAGGTTTTTGGGTCCGGACAAGTCGTAACGCTGCGTACGATGTCGCCTTTTAACGGTTGCGTTGGGTGCCTATTCAGGTGTTGGCTCGTCACCTGACTGTGGTTCTAAAATACGACGCCCGTCGCCAATAACCCTCGCCAATAACCTAAGCTCTAGTGCGACGATAATTCAAACCTAACCTAACCTAACCGGACAAGTCACCAAAGTATCTGCCGACATTTAAACGGCCCGTGCAGCCAAAAAAGGTCAGACGAATAATACCCGTGTAGAGGAAGTGCACATTAAATATGCTCTAAAGTTCGAAAGCTGCATACGATGTCGCCCATAACGGTTTCGTTGGGTGTCGGCCCGTCACTTGACTGTGGTTCTAAATTACGACGCCCATCACCACCAATAGCTCTCGTGTAGCTCTAGTAAATTGGTGACGCGTTTGTTCGTGACGTATATGAACATTTAACACTGCTCATAACTGGAAAACAAAAAATGCTGCATTGTCATAAATCTTACGCAAACATCCCCGATAAAAAATAAAACAAATTTGCAAACGTCGGGAAGATCAGTGTACAGGGACTTATCATCGCTAATCGTTTCCCTAAAACTCCGATCGTCTGCAAAAATCAAGCGAATCGAACGGAATTACTTCTTTACTTGAGGCGCGTATGCGTAAAATCCTGTATTAAATAAAATTGCTAATTTCCCGAAAGAATACAAAGGTACATTAACTCAGATTGTTTTTTTTAACCCATGTGATTTAACCCATGTGATGTGACCTAAACAAGGTTTAAGAATTAAAAAAAAAAAGAAGAATAGTTGATATCCTTGACAAAAGAATAACGTCTTCAAAGTGTTTTTCTAAGGATTTAATCCAAGTAAGTGGTCAATTTTCTTATAAAAACCGGACTAAATTCACTTTATTTTATTTGTATTTTTTTACTTTAGTTACTCCATTTCATATTTTAAATTTGTATTTAAAAATAAACATATAATTTCAATTTTTAATGAAATTAGAGACATAGTCTTGCCCGATTTTTTTTTTTTTTTTTTTGCTTCAATTTGACGTTTCCCCACTTGTTTGTGAGACTTGTGGTTCATTTTAAAAAAGGGAGTGACAGACAGACGGACATAACCTATGAAAAAGCTTCCATTTTTGACGATATACATGTATTTGGAAGCTACAGAAGAGCCGACAAACAATATAAGAAGGATTATGTCTATTATTATTGTGACTTTTTTTTTCTTTGTGCTTTTGCATAGTACATCATAAATTGAAATAAATGTATGATTAAAATGTTTACTTTAACCTAGTTAATTAAAAAAACATTTCCTTTATATTTAAATGTCACAAAATTAATATAATTTTAATATTAGCTAACTAAAAAAGAGAGTTCTGCTGTGATAAGGTAAACTGCAGTAATCGCCACAATGAGTTGCACCATTTTTGCTCTAAAATAAAATAAAAAGTTCCAGTATGTTTTCTTACCGGTTAAAGTAATTGAGTGCTTGCAACAAGGGTCCAAGTCACTATGCAAGATACTGCAGTTTACCTTATCACGGCAGAGTTACCGCACGTAAGAGCCCTTTTCAGATGTAATAATTAACTGCTTAATTTCTAAATAAAATATGTACCAATTAACGTATAATGTTGACGAAAGCTTATAAGTGGTTCTCTGAACAAGCACACAAGCTGGTATATATATGTACAGCTGCGGAAATAAAAAAAGTACCACTAGTGATTATTTCTGCCGTTAGTCACCCTATAGAATCGGACCTTTTTGAAATTGTAGACAATTAACATTCTGAGTTAATTGCATGACACAAATTTTGCATAAGGGGTCATCTTCATATTAAAAATGTTACTAACTTTAAAATTTCCAATAGTAACACCCCTTTTTGAGTTCATATTTCAAATCTATGATCTATGTTAATACGAAATGCCAAATTTTGTTAGATTTTGAGCATTATTAGGGGAGTTAGAGACGTGCAAAGTTTAGGTCCCATAATGTTAAATGAGCTGCACATAAAAAACTATCCCAATCTATAAATAATTAAGATTATGAAACGAATTTTTTACTGAAAAGAAATTATAATAACCCAAACAAAATGCATTCAATATTGGGGTATTTAAAACATTTTTTATATTTTTAAATAATTATTATATTAGTTTTTCTAAAAAACATGAATAGAAACCCCTTAATATTTTTACAGAAATAAATTCAAGACAGGAAGTTTAAGCGAAATCCCAATTTTTAAAAATTTTTATTCATAATTTACTGAGTAAATCCCAAAATATTTTTTAATTACCCTTTAGGGGACTGTGTATAAGATTACATGTGTAATTGATAAATAAAGACGGCCTTGCATGCATGCTTGCTTGTCATTTAGAGATGGTCCCCAAAAGATCCACAAGAGATTCGATTGAATAACTCATCTAATATTCATTCAAATGTAACAAAAACTTAGATTTAAGGGTTTTCGAGATTGCTTAACATTTCTAAGTCATTAAAATTGGGTGTTGCTATTGGAAATTTCAAAGTTCGTAACATTTTTTATATGAAGACGGCCCCTTATGCAAATTTTGTGTCATGCAATTAACTCAGAACGTTAATTGTTCACAATCTCAAAAAGGTCCGATTCTATAGGGTGACTAATGGCAGAAATAATCACCAGTGGTACTTTTTTTATTTCCGCAGCTGTACCATACCATACCATAACGTATAAAAAAACAATCTTCTAAGTTCCAATTCCAAATGCTTAACGCAAAAATTGCAAAACCGACACATGTGGTCCTTGCCCAACATTCTCTTATAGTACGGACAGACAGACTGTCCAAATGTAGCAAAGATATTTTTTCTGATGTAACTATACGGGGCTGGGGAGCCCAGTCGGTTAGGCACTCGCCTACCATGCGAAAAGTCCCAGGTTCGGATCCGGGCATAGCCAAAATAACTGCCGACCTATAAGCGGCCCGTGCAGCCAAAAATGTCCGACGAATAATACCCCGTGTAAGGAAGTGCACGTTAAATATCCTTCAAAGTCCTAACGCTGCGTACGATGTCACCCTTAACGGTTGAGTTGGGTGCCTATTCAGGAGTCGGCTCGTCACTTTGACAGTGGTTATAAAAATACGACGCGCGTCGCCAATAGCCTTCGTGTAGCTCTAGTGCGACGATAATTCTAAACCTAACCTCTGATGTAACTATAGGAACGGTGATAAATTTAGAGCAAAAATGAATTTATGTTGACCATAAAATAATGGAACTTCACATGGTGGTACGGACAGACAAACGGAATTATGCATCAAGACTACATTCCATTTTTCTTCTCTTTTTTAAAAAATTATTTTCGTATTAAATAACTGAAATTATCATCGGAAAAGTACTTTGACACTCAATGTAATGTAGAGACAAACATCCTAACAAGATATTAGGCCATACAATGATTTTATAATAGGGCGAATACTTTTATATTATTCTCTGAATTCCTGACAGATCCTTTTAGGTACGTTGCGTCACTTATACAAAAAGAAAAACTGCAGCATCACAGCTACACTGTGTTTACCATAACCCTTATCTATGATAAGACCACACTTTTTGTAACGATTACACGTTTATGTAACTATTATAGAGTTTTTTTCAAGCACAATTATACTATTAAAGCTAATATTGTCTAATACCGCTATATATTGAGTATTTTCTCCCCCAAATGCAGAAATTAATCCACTACATAAACAAAGCAAAATTAATTAATTTTTGTTTCCACGAAATGTGACATATGTAAGAATAATTTTTGAATCAAGCTTATGGGGTCGTTCATTTAAAAAAAACTGGTGTTCCAAACGTGTTATACATATTTTTTTTAATTTAGAAACAGATCTCAAATAATAGTCCATAGCAGATAAATGAGCTTTAAATATTGCGATTTTAATTTCCACACACGCTACATTTAGAACTTAAGAAGTGACAGGTGTCGTAATCAGTCTATCTGTCACCCACTTTCACAGCTCGAACCACTTATGCCACAGGCAAATGCTATGCGCCAAACTGAAGCAAAAACCAAGCTAGGATACATTCCAAATTTGACTTTAAAAAATTCCAATTAAAAATTTATTTCAAATATCGAAAGCAAATAATAAAATGTCCACTTAAGGTTCAGAATAATTCCATTTTGAATCGATGTTTGAAACTTTTTTTTTATTTAACCCTTTAATGCAAATGCATGCTGTTGTCATATGGCAACAAGTAACAAAATCCACTTTATTCTATTAAAGTAGAGCTATCTCTCGACAAATCTGTCGTTTTTTTTCATCGATTACATTCCAATTTGAAGTTTTAGTTACTAAAAACCCTCATAGATGACAGTAGTAAAAGTGTATTCAAAATTACAGAGTGAAGTTACTAACTGTTGTGAAATTACGTCTTTGGCAGTATTCAAAGTATACTAATATAAGTACTAAATACAAATATATTGTGTTGAAAAAAATAATTATAGTTCAAGGGGTTATTTTAAAATTTATTTAGTAGTTTTCTCTAGTCATTCTTATCAAAATCGCAATTTTGTAGTTAGTTTTTGCCATGGCTAGAATTTTAAAAATTTAAATTATTTAAATTCCAATATAGTTAATTTTTTTTTCAGTATTTTTTTTTTCAGTAAAGATACAAATATTTCTTTTAGGGATGAAAAGAATTCATGCATTACAGGGTTAAAATGAGAATTGGAAGAACAAATTTAACATAGTTTTATCAGTTTTAAAGAAGACATAATGGATATCATATTTTGATTAGATTATGGTTTACTATTTATTAATCGAAAATACGATACAGGGATTTCTATTCTTATTCATACAGATAATATATTGTTTTATCCAGCGTGTATAATTTATAAAGACGTCATAAAACATGTTTTTTTCTTTATAAAAAAATAGCAGTTTATTTGAAAATCACGCCATTGATGAACCTTACATCGGTACATTAGGCCGCTTTCACACTGGACGACAGAACGTCACGACACGATATCGGGGCAAGCAAATTACACGTTCAAGGCTACGCGCTTGCTCACTGGACGATTTGACAACGATTCTGTCGTCTCCGGTTAACCGATATCGGTGTCGTCGACGGCATGCCGTTTACCAAGTACCTTCCCTGTTGTGTCGTCCGACATTTCTTCGTTTGTTTTGAAAAATTTCGCCGGGTATTCGGATGTTTTACAACTTTTTAGTCTGTTTTTAGAACTTTTTATGATTTCCAATGACATCTATTTAGTCTTAAATAAGGAAAACTGTAATAAATATTGCATAAAAGTAAAAAAAAAATAAGAACATGTATGAAGAAGAAATCATTATAAGACAGGATAATCTGTATAAAACGCAGTGAAATATTGCAGGTAAATACTCATTTATATTTTTCTCTTAGTATATTTCCAATAAAGTCTAATTAAGACCTTTTTTTTGTGTTCAGTGTTGGTCGTAACAGCATATATTTATATTGCTAGAACGTAATGTTTACTTTATGATCCTCGTCAAAATAACAGCAAACTAAAGTAAATCAGACATTTAAATTACTAAAACTATACATTTTTAAATAGTAATGCATACACTGATCCGAAATTGTATTTGTTGACTACCTATATAATATAGCATGCACCTATTTTGTCCTATCTATTTGGTAGGATTGATCTATCTATTTGATATTCTAGCTATAAACATGAGCCTGGGAGAAATGCAATGATATTTTTTTGGGAAAGTTTCAATTAGTCAGTATTTTTTTTCAATTGAAAACAACGCCAAGTACCAACATCTAGAAATTTACTATAAAACCCCGATTGCATACTGTAGGTTTTAAATAACTTAACTTTGCCTGGGTAAAATCCTACTTGCCCTTTCGTGTTTACTATTTGTTATTTTTATTTTATTCAATTCTGGAACGAGCCATGATTCTACCGAGCTTCCAACTCGTCAACAAAACTAAAAAAAAATCTATTATTACTTGACAATCTTGTGGCTTTTTTCGATGTATTTTAAGTTTACAACCTTAATATAAGTTTTGTGAGCCCAAAAAGATTTATCACTAAACGGCCACTTTATCGACTGAGAGTGCTCGCGTTTATTTGCCATACTTCTTTCGACAAATTAAGTCATGTTTAACTTTACTAAAGTTATGTAATCATCAAATGGAATCTGTCTTACTATTGTTTGCCTACATATGTTCTTTTGATATTTCAGGCAAGTTATCAACAAGTGCACTGAATTCGTGAAAGTGTAGTGGAGTAAATAAGATGGGTAGTGAATTCTGCAGTAGACGTAAACCACGAAAATGTTATAAATTCAAGCAGTAAACCCACAGGTAAATATTCATCATTATTTTCACTAAGTTTCACTAACTATTTTTTTCTTGTAAAATTTTTATTATCACCCCTATTGTTATTGTGCAGATCAGATCTCTGAACAAAGTATTTAATGATTCCTCATTGTATAATAAGTTGGATATTAAATTTGCTGTAAGTTAAAGTATATCTTTCATTACAATTCATTTCACACACCTAAAATTGTTGAATATATATGAATAAGGAATTAGTTGCTAAATTATAGTGTCCAGTGTGATTATTCTAAACACCCCTCCCTGCACTGCATTTTAACTATCATTTTTTTATTTTATTTTAATAGTAGATTCCTGGAAGAGGGGCCATCTGGTGTTATTTGGGAACTTTTTTGGGAGAACATAAGATAGCTGTTCTGTTTTACGAGTGCCCTATAATATTTGAAGATGTTGTGTTAATTTAATATGAAATTTTTGAATTGTGTTAAATAGTGTTGCTATATTTGTATATTAACCCATTTAGTCAGTGTGGTATTGGAGTGATTGGAGTTGGGCTTGCAACTTACCTATGCTGTGTTGAGGGAAAAATTTGAGTTATCTTAACAATAAGTTATCTAAGTCCTTATAAAGATGGACAAAGTTATAGTATTACGATTTCTAGAAAATGTTATATAGACGTCTGTCTGACCACTCATCACCAAAAATAAATTTTTAAAATGATTCAACAAATTATTTTAATACTGTTTCAATGTATCTCAAACACTTCTTCAATCTCGTAAAATAATCTTTGTTTCTTTAACACACCCCAATTCAGTTACACCATTAATCTACTACATAACCTAATTTAATTGCAACATTAATGTACTTCCTTTTTGTGAAAAATTAACCTTTTTGAAATAAAAAATAATAATTTTTGTAAAATCTAATCAACAAACAAAATATGCTTTTTAAGTGTGTTTTTCTGTATTATAATCATTTTTTAGGGGAGTTATCGAGACTATCTTCTTTCCCAGTTCCAGAATTCAAGCAATTACTTTTAAAAATTTAAATGCCATCAATATAGATATTAACAGAGTGTTTTTCTATATAATCATGTTTTTTTTTTAGGTGAGTTATCCAGAAGTTATCGAGGCCATCTTCTTCCCCAGTTCCAGAATTCAAATAATTACTTTTAAATACCGCCAATATAGATATTAACAGTTTCTTGTTATTTATTTTAATAAAAAAATTTATAGTACATTGCTTCTTTGTTTCTTTTTTTAAAAAAACAATTTCATGTTTATTGAGGTGTTAAAGGGGAAAGGAGAGAGCGAGAGAAGTTAGAGAACTTTGTTAAAACTGAACAGTGTTTGTTTATTAATGATTTGTTTTTAATTACAATTTTGTAATTATTTATTAGTCTTAGTATTTCCTTATTTGAGCTCCTGCAAGAAAATACAGGCCAAGTGAACAGATTCCTTTTGTAATGGCCATAAAAATACCTTATGAGAATTTTTGCTCATCACAACAGCATTCACCCAATTGTGCTTTAGTTACACTTGACTATCTTTGTTTGTACCCTAGCTAAGTGTAGTCATAGTGTACGAAGTAAACTGGCAAATGATCATTTATAGGCACCGCTTAATAGGTATTTGCCACAATGATGACTAATAAATTGACCACAAATTACTTATAGCTATGGCATTTCTTTAACCATGGTGATGGGATTCATTTGAAACTATATTTACTTGGTATTGGATTCGGAAGTTATTTAAAGTAACTGGGAAAATATCTAATATATGAACCCTTTCACACTCCTATGATTCCAATTGGAATCATCAGCATGTGATTTTTTTTCTCACAAAGCTAAAACGCACGCTTATTTCAAATAAATTTTATTAAATTCTCCATTTATATATTTTTTTTGTGTTGGTCGATGGAAGAATTGTGTCTTTTGAAGAATTAAATAATGTTTGTTATATTTTTTTGTATTAAATATATTGGTACCAAATTCATCATGCTTGCATTTTTAAAGGATTAAAAATTTCACTTTTTTTTAACAAATAAAGTTTCGAAAAGTATTTTTACAATGAATTCAAAGGTTATAGTTAAAAAAATTCCTTAAATTTTAGTTTAAAAAAATTAAGATTTTTTCGCCATTTCATTTTGGAAGCATATGAGTCTATTTCACAAATTTTAGATTCCCTAGAACAAAAATTAAAAGTTGTGTTTTTAACCATTTAAATCCCATTAAAAATGTACTAAAATTACATTTGCTTAGGAATCATCCAAAATATTTAAACTGATAATTTAATTTTAAAATAATTTGTTCTATCTAACTAAAGAATATTTTATATCATCAATTTAAAAAATATTTTTTTAAAAATAAAATCATAATACATGGGGTATTCATAATAATTATATTCTGTTCTATGTATTTTTAATTTTAACGCAAAACACACACAAAAAATCGTAATTATAAAAGAAATAATTCAATGCGCAGGACGAGGTCGCAAAAAACGTCCGCTCTCGGCAAGAGATGATCGCGAAATGAGAGAAAAAATAACGTTTTTATCGGTGGAAAATCGCTTAGTGAAAAAGCGCTAGACGAACGACACGGAATCGGTGCAGAATCGGACCCGATACATATCGGTGTCGTGTCGTCCAGTGTGAAAGCGGCCTTACACTGTGATCTCTGTAATATACTATACAGCAAAGCAAAAGGTTTGATTTCTTTCTCCAAATCAAGTTTTTTTTTTTTTTTTTTAAGTAGACTGAAGCTTTGACTACCATATCTTGGTAATTTTATTATTTCGAGAATTTTTTGTTGCAATTGATAAGCATTGGACTAGCATTGTTCGGTTGACAAAACCCAGCATTATCGTCCAGCTTAAAACTACGAAACATGCTAAGCTATGTTTTAGAACCACAGAGACAAGATATCGATTTAAAACAGGCAACAGTATTCGTTCAAAACCAGAAAGCATAATTGAAATCGAAAGCATCACGTGACAAATGACATGCATAAACAAAAACATCTTTCGATTTCAGTGGTTACTTAATTATGAGTGACAGGTGTGGCGTTTTCCTCATTATCTATGTTATGGATAAAGGATTTATCATTTAACTTTAATCGCAATGTATACTTATCTCTTTATCATATGTCATCGCTTTCTTTATTTTCGCGTAGCTGAGAGTTGACGACTGTTTGTAAACTACGCGGATCATTTGAATCGATAATCGCCTTCTTTTATCTTGTAAAAAATTCGTCGTTTGATGGTTCGACGATTTTAGTTATTTTGGTAAATGCTTTTTATTTTTCAATTTTGTTTATTTTGAATTTTTTTTTAGCTGAGCATTCAATGTTAAAAATTTATCATTAATATTTTGAGTTTTAAGGCAATTTATTAATTCAAGCTTCTTTGAAATTTTTAAATGTGAACTAATTAAATGAAAGTATTTTTATCAAATGCCCCAAAAAATAGTTATTGTTAATTTTGTCCTTATTAATTTAAAATATTTTAAAACTGTGGTTTTAAAGTGTAGGCTAGAGCCATCTGATGCATTTGTAACTCATAAATATATTTAAAAAATTAATGTCTGAGCCTCCCCAAGATGAAATTTCTATTGCTACTTCTGATGAATAAAATGCATATTTCAGTAGAACAAAAATGCTAATGTTATTGCATTAGCTTATAGCCTTTTAATAACATAGCTTTGAATGTGACCTCTTGAAGGGACGAGCATAGGCTTAATAACCCGTTACACCACTCGCCAGAAGTGACACATACACAAGAGATACACATAAAAAGGACGACACAAACACATAGACAAATAACAGCATTTATTGACAAACACGAACATCTAGGCCTTTACCGGGAATCGAACCAGAACCCAGAAGCTCCAAAAGGCTAGCTTCCTAACCGTTGTGCTACTGGGTCAGCCCTTTAATACTAATGTGCAGAAAAATATCGGTCTACAGGTAGACAGGTATAATAGACAGTCTGTTCATTGGCGAGCATGAAAATTTAAAGTATGGTTTATATGCCTATCGAGCTGTATGAAATATGAAGTGGAATGTTTACCACATTTGGTTATTTTCATTTCTTAGCAACCTAACACAAATCGCCAAGTCATAAACGACCATTATATCATAGCTGTCCCAAAAATTATCCTTTGCATTATTTGTTTAGTGTTTAAAACAGGAGATAATCCAATGCTATTTTTTTGTCTTTTAGGAGTCATCTTTTTAAAAAAGAAAAATGAAGTATCCCAAGAAATCCCTGTTTGTTTTATTAACTTTCCTGTGCTATTTCAATGGACTGCATTCGTTACCAACCTACAGCAATCAACTCCACATGCTGTTGGGCCAAATTTCACACTTCGAAAATGAAACGAACACGAAACAAAAATCGAAGAAATGAAGTTTAACTATGCAATTCAACATGAAAATGAAATCTTGGCCAATGGGTTCAACGCCATACCAGATTTTGAAAATGAGATTGATACTTACTCTCATGCTCCAATTCTCGACAAAATCAAGACAGTGACTTCTGTTACTGACAATCAACATGTTACTACTGACAATGATGTTTTGCCACATGTTACTACTGACAATGATGTTTCTCAACATGTTACTACTGACAATGATGTTGCTCAACACGTTACTACTGACAATGATGTTTCGCAGCTTGTTACTACTTACAATAATGTTTCGCAACACGTCACTGCTGACAATGATGTTTCGCAACTTGTTACTACTGACAATAACGTTCTACAACATAGTACGACTGTAAATCCTGGTGAAGAGGAACCAATAAGTGGATGGTTTTGGCTCAAACATATTGCAGATTTATTTAATTTAAAGCCGGTAAGTTCTTGTAACAAGTTTCTTGAAAGTCGTAAATCTAAACTATTTTAGATAATTTATTAATGATTATTATATACTCTCTGAGGAATACAGATGTATAAACCTGTACGACTGTAAAGTTTTCCAACAGCACACATAATTTTTAAAAATTTATTAATTTAATACTTTCATTAAATTTTTAAAATTTAAAGTATGAATGAGCCATTTAAATAACCATCTGCTATGTATAGTTTTTTTTTAATTTACGAAATTAAATTTTCAGTTAAAATGTGTAATTGAAATCTCACACAGTGAAAACAAGTTAACAATTAAGCCTATTTACTAATTTCTCAGAAAGTTGAGGGCTGGGGAGCCCAGTCGGTTAGGCACTTGCCTAGCATGCAAAAGGTCTCAGGTTCGCGTCCAGGCATCGCCAAAATAACCGCCGACCTTTAAATGGCCCGTGCAGCCCAAAATGTCCGACAGATAATACTCTGTGTAAAGGAGTAAACTTTAAATATCCTTTAAAGTCCTAACACTGCATATGATGTCGCCCTTAAGGGTTGTGTTGAGTGTCTATTCAGATGTGGCTCGACACTTGACTGGTTCCAAAATATGAGGCCCATCGGCAATAGCCCTTGTGTAGCTCTTGTGCGACGATAATTCAAACTTAACCTCAGAAAGTTAGTGAATGAAGAGTACACGGGAAAAACCGATTGATTTTGTAGAGAAGTTTCCTTAGCAGGCCACTTTGGTGATGATAGCGAGTGATCGCCTAAACTTGTGTAAAGGAAACCAGTTCCTACCACAGAGATCATAGTTAAAGTAATAGAATGGCAGACCACGTAACCTCCATTGCTCCACGCAAGGAGCTCCCAGGAGAGCCCCAATGGAGCCAGTGTTATAGGTCATGTGTTCTTCCACTCTAATACTTTAACTACTATCTCTGTGGTTCCTAGCTACCAAGATTCGGGCAATGGGCGATCCCGACGCTTGGACCAAGCGAAGAAAAAAGATAGAAACCTTTTTTCTGCCGCCAATGTCCGCCAAGCAGACAATTGTGGGCCTCGGCCTGATAAATCAATCGGTTCTTCCTGTGTACTCTTCAAACGTGTGCTCAATCTTCAAAAACGAGGTTCTTGTTTTCCCTTGCAGCCTTTAACAAGGACTCTATGTTGCTTTTAAAAATTGCAAAAAAAATCATGTTTTTTTGTTTCATGTTGAAATCATTTTTGTTTGATGTTATTATTTTTTGTGAAAGAATTGTTAGGAAAATACAACTTAATAATGATGTTCACTGAATGCTTATAGAATGAAGTGAATATATGCATTGTTTATGGAGGTGGAATTTTAAATCTATGCAGGCACTACATGAAAAAATCAAAAGAAATTGCTTAGGTGAAATATTTAAATAGACCCAATACAAATAAATGCAGTAAGTTAAGCATTCAATTTATTTTTATAAGTGTATTTTCCTAACAATGGCCCGCCTATTTCTCACTAAGCAGAATTAAAGACAAAAATTTCTAATAATTTAACTTGACTACTAACTACTAAAAATCAATAAAGGTATTTTTTCAAACTAATTGTTGAGTGACTTTTATATATATATAAGTAATTGTGTGAAAGAAATTCCTGTAATAAGTTGCATGTTTTCTTTTAGCTGCTAACTTCTTCTGTTAAGAAAGTATACTCTTTTGCGGAATGTATGTCCTGTCGTTTTGCTGTTGGCTTCTTCAAGCACTACATCAACACTGGTGCCACTGAGGACGACATTGGAGCTTTCGCATACAAAGTTTGCACAATGTTTAATATTGAGACACCTCGGGTTTGCGCTGGTGTATCGAAGCTCTTTAAGGTAAGTCCTTGTCCACACTCCTTGCCAACCTAAGTTGGGTAAATAGAAATATGGCTCTAGAGAAGATAATTCCGGACATGTAAAGAGTTCCATTAAATTATTTTCAAATCCATCCAGAAAACATGTTTAAAACATTAATTTCATTTAAGGTGTAACAGATTTAAATATTATTTGAGAAACTTAGGCAGTTTTATTAGAATGAAAAGTGTATGTTGGTTAAATTGTATTCAGATCATTTTGTATGTAAATATTACCTTACAAGAGTTAGTTTCTAACTAAGGGACCAACCACGCTTCTCCGTCTTCCCTTTTACTCTTTGTTTTCACCCAGGTTAGGTTGGCACGAAGTGTAGTAGCTGCTAACCCATCAGAAAATAATTTTTTAGTGGGAATAATTTTGAAAAGATGCAAAGCTGACAGCAATAAGTCCAACTGCAGAAGAATATTGTGTAATAAGTGTAAATTAAATATTTCCAGCTTCTTAAACATTTATAATATGTTGTCAAACAAATGACAATACCACTGGAACTGAATACTGATTAACTCGCTGTTTCCAAAAACAGCCAATCCCAAGAATTTGCACATTCGTGGTTCTGTCCTTTGACCAACAATATACCGATGAGGAATATTTCTTATTTTTCGGAGACATCTTGAGAATGAATGTTGTGTTTCTTGTTCTCTCTTGCTCGCCCAGAAGACACCATTTGGTGGTCTTTTTAAGCAGATATTTTTTTAAGCATCTGTTTACTTAACTTTTTAGAAAGTGAACAAAATAGCTTCGAAGCTTTCAACATTGGGTGTGGTTAAAGGCATTTTATGGTAACTTTAGTAAAGTATGTGAGTGCCTGGCTATTTTTGTGAAAAATATTGGTTTGTATAAAAAAATAATGAGTGTTATAATGAGAAGTTGAATAATGAGAATATGGTAAATTAAGGAGTTTTCTTACATGCATTGATAAATTTAAATATTAAGGAAATTAATTTTTTTTAAATGCTTTACCATAAAATATTTATTATTTATTATAAAAATGTTTCGCGATAAATAACAATAGAAAATTCATTTAAAAAATTCAAAAAATTAAATAAAATTTCAAATAACTTCTTAATATTCAATAAATTTTTTTCAAGCATCTGTTCACTTAACTTTTTAGAAAGTGAACAAAATAGTTTCGAAGCCCTCTACATTGGGTGTGAATATGGTTAAAGGCTTTTTATGGTAAATTTAGTAAAGTACGTGAGTGCCTGACTAATTTGTGAAAAATATTGGTTTGTATACAAAAATAATAATGAGTGCTAGTATGGTAAATTAAGGAGTTTTTTACATACATTGATAAATTAAACTATTAAGGAAATTATTATTACAGAAATTAATTAATTATCTATGTTTAATGCTTTACCATAAAATATTTATTATTTACAATAATAAAATGTTTCACGGTAACAATAGAAAAAGCATAAAAAAATTCAAACAATGAAATAAAATTTCAAATAACTTCTCAATATTCTCCTTCCGTGCTTTTAAATATTATAAAATGTTACTTTATTTTATGATACCGCTCTGGGCAGGTATACTGCAGTAACTTCCATAAGGAGTTGGACCATTGTTGCAAGCACTCAATTACTCTAACATAATGGTACAACAATTTAAATAAAAATTATTTAGATCAAAAAGGGTTCAACTCGTTGTTGCTATTACTGCAGCTTACCTGCTCATGGCAGTATAAATATTGTCTGATTCTTTATTCTCTTTTATGTTTAGAGAGAATTGACCCAAGTGGTAATGAATGTTGCACTCAGTCCCTCCGAAGTATGTGGATTCTTGTTTCGGGGGTGTGGAACCGCAGTAAACCCTCTCCATGATTGGTCTGTGCCCCTCACCCCTTTCCCTAAGCCACCATCTGTACCTCCCGAGGCACCTAAGGTATGATATCCTTCTTCAGACCTTAAGGGGGAATGGGCATGCAGGACCGGGGGTCTCCAAACTCAAGTGCCTCAATGTTAATCCAATGGGGGAAAATTATTTTCTTTGCCACATTTCTCCGGCTGTATTGAATATTTTTACAAGCGGATTTTTTTTATGTGATAAATGTAGCTGACTTACAGGTCTCTATCTTCCCACTTTTTGAAATTAGTAGGAATATTTTTTTTAATATTCAATAAATTATTTTACACAAAATATTCGAAGCAATTTCAAAAAGTGGGAAGATAGAGACCTGTAAGTCAGCTACATTTATCACATAAAAAAAATCCGCTTGTAAAAATATTCAATACAGCCGGAGAAATGTGGCAAAGAAAATATTTTTTCCCATTGGATTAACATTGAGGCACTTGAGTTTGGAGACCCGCTGTCCAGTTCGCCCATTCCCCCTTAAAACTTTAAAGACCGGCGTCAGCTAATCCATAGACTAAGAACACTCTAAGTTTGAAACCCTCATTGGAGAATTTCTATATTGAAATTGACATAGAAACTAGCGCCCCCGTTGTGTCTAAGAAAACTAATGTATAGGTTTCTGGTTCTGTTCTGGTTTAGATTTTTAGGAGTTTTAACAGAGCAGATTATGCCTCGTAATTTAGAACCCTGGTCAAGTGAGGAAAGGGATCTATTTTGACGACAACACAAATAAATAATTAGCGTTATATTTAGATAGTCGTAAAATCTAAAATTACAATTTTCAGTCATGAACTGATGTAATATTATAGCACATTCCGAAGAAACAGTAGCGCTTCAATAGGAAAGTAAAACTATGCCAATCAACAAATCAATCCTCAATAGTTTATTAGTTCCTTTCGACACTTTTCGAGAGCTAAGCATTAGATTAAGTTGCTGGTCTAGAAGATTCTTACTCTATGGATTAGTCGATGCCAGTCTTCAAAGTGTTAAAAAAAATTGGAATATTTTTAATACAGATGAGTCTAACTTATAAAAGCAGGGCAAGCTTTAGCAGGTCTAATCTCCTGTTGTTTTGGTGTTTCCATGACATAAAGTGCTTAATAAATAAGTTTTCTATTAAAAATATAATATAATTATGCATTTTGAAGTATGAAATAATAGTAAACATAGATTACATTACTGTATTGTAAAACTTTTCAAGTTTTTGAAATAATGATTGTTTTACATTTTATTTAAATCTATAGCTGAAGAATAGAATCCTAAAGATTGTTCCAGCTGGTTTGCTACTATTGGCAATCATAAGGCTGATATTTTCAAAAGTGTTTCATGTGACTTTTATGTGCTTAAAGTACAGAATAAGTCCCTTCAAATTTTACATACATTGCACAGCCCAAAAGTAGCTTTAGTATCAGATTAGTAAAAATTTAAACAAACCTACCTATTGCACTTACTGGGAAAATTAGCATATCTAATAGACTTTCTGAATTAATTGTATTGAAATATTTGAAATTTTAAGCTCTAACAAAGCAAGAAAGTCCAAATTTATTAGTTTAACATGTGAGATACTTTCATCATCTTTATTTTTTATTGTTATTGTTTGTGTAATTGTTCAAAGGAAATGTACTGAAAAAGCTAATCTTCAGATAATGTTCTTAATAATGTTCTTAAATATCTCTGGTATCCAACTTTTCCCTATACTGTGCCAAATATTGAAAATTCAGATGGGCCCCTAATGAAACTGCAATTCATAAATCTAGGATTTATTTTAAAGTCATTGAGAATTTGCTGCAATCTATATCATAGTATTTCCTGCATTGAATATTCCTTCTTCAAATTTCAGAAAAGTGTTTCCATTCTTCCGATAACACATATAGTATTAGTTCACTCTAACATTTTATGCAATTACATGAAGTATATTTCATAAAATAATTAACCAACACTAATGTTCAGTCAAGATATTTTATTCTTAAACTATTTCATCACCAATTTCCAGTAAAGTTTTTCCATTATTCTGATAACACATATAATATTGGTTCACTCTAACTTTTTATGCAATTACATGGATGATGTTTCATAAAATAATTAACCAACACTAATCTTCAATCAAGTTATTTTATTCCTAAACTATTTCCTCACCAATTTCCAGAAAAGTTTTTCCATTCTTCCGATAAAACATATAGTATCAATTCACTCAAACTTTTTAATACAATTAAATGAAATATATTTCATAAAATAATTAACCACCACTAATCTTCAATCAAGATATGTAATTCCTATAACACTTCTCCATCAATTTCCAGAAAGGTTCTCCCACTCTCCGAGTCTTACACATCTCTGACGTCCACATCGACCCCTACTACGCAGAAGGTTCCGACGCAAGCTGTGGGGAACCCCTATGCTGCCGAGAGGCCTCGGGCAAACCGGCTATTCCTGCAGATGCAGCAGGGTATTGGGGGGATTACAGGAACTGCGACATACCCCTGAGGACATTGGAGAACATGCTGGAGCATATTAATAAGACGCATAAGGTATTGTCATATTTTTATGGATATTTTTTGTTGTAGGATATAGATTTCAAAGTTGAAGAGCATAGTGGTAGATCGTGATAAATAACCTTATTGAAAAAGTTAAGAATTTTGTGTCAATGATTATCTTTATCCTAGCGAATCAGATCTTTTTGTTTTTGTTTATACAAAACCTTCAAAATTAATTGCAAGACACAAAATTTTCATTATGGGACGTCTTCATTCAATACGAACTAAGATCTGAACTAGCCACTAGTCTATAAGTAGCTCTAATGTGAAGCGAATCCGATCCTACCAATGCCAAAACAGGTTTCAGGCGGCTTCAAGAGTTTTTCATGCCAAGCATTTCAACGTATTCCTATCTCTAAACCGTGGCCACTTTTATTTGCCTCACCCTGTATAACTCCCTGTTTTATGATCTGAACATCTAACACTTCATTTTACTCATCTTTTACAGCTGGACTATGTCATCTGGACTGGTGATATTCCACCCCATGACATCTGGAACAACAGTCGAACAGAAGCAATCGACCTCTTGCATGTGGCATGCAAGGTTATTCAGAAACACCTTGGAAACATCCCAATATTCCCTGCACTGGGAAACCATGAGAGCTCGCCTGTTAATGGGTAAAATACTTATAAAGTTGCAAATTTAGTTAACCTAAAGAACTGTGTCCGGAAATTTTTACTCCAAATATGGTAACCCCGACAAATTGGTATTATGGCAAACTTTTGGTGAAATGCCAATTTCTAATTATAGTTATACTCGCAGCTTGATCTAAGAAAACGCATTTATAGGCCCAACAGATTTTGGGAACTCCTTACGAAATTTTTTGCCTATGAATGTCCTTGATTGCAGTGCTAACTTTGCTGTTTTAAATTTTTTTATCTGCTTCCTTGTAACATTGATCAGCTACAAACATATTGAGTCAAAGTCAAGCTTTAAAAAAAAGTGGGAAATTATAAAATTTTGGGAGTCCACAACTTTTAGAATAAAAAGGAATTGAAATGAAGGGGCCTCTAAAATTTTGGGGGGCTAACAGGCCTAATGGAAGATCAGGACCTGATTATACTACTTTGGATCACAATACAAGCTCTTTCATTCCCTACCCTCTTTCGTAGTTTTCCAGGAAACAGTGTTCCTATAGTTTCCTATCAATAACCACATACTAAAAGGTAAGGGGGGAAGTGCTTTGGAAGCTTGTATTGTAATCAGGGGAAGTATAGATTTGAATGCATTGAGTATTATTTTTTATACTCAGTTTCACTAAAAAAATCTTGGATAAATTTTCAACATATTTTTGTTGTTGGAGATTGGAAACAATCTGTATTTTAGTAAAATTTAAATTACTAAGTATTCAAGTAACCAAAAATATCATTACACTTGAAATATTCTTTATATAAAACAAAACTCAAATAATTCTTATCATATATTTTTTTTATTTAGTTTTCCAATTCCTGAGATCAAAGGCAATGACTCTATCTCATGGTTATATGAAGAAGTGGCAAAAGCTTGGTCAGGCTGGCTACCTAACAGCATAGATACACTTAAATTGTAAGTTGACTTGTATTTTTAAGTAATTTCTCAATATTCATCCTTTCAGTTTGACCTTCTTAAGCATTATTTCACTCATAATTTTAAATGTCTTATTTAGGGGTGCATACTACAGTGTTCCTGTGTATCCTGGATTTAGAATAATTTCTTTGAATATGAATTATTGCAACAGTTTGAATTGGTGAGTAATGTAGTATTTGGTTTCTAAATATAACTGGTACATATTTTATAGTTACTTGATCTGTTTAAAGAAAAAACATTGTTAAATAAGTTAGATGGTGTTTCAGAGTTTGTGTAAGGTACCATTTAAAAAAAATGCATGGCCTTTAATATATTATTTTTTTTAGATAATAATTGTTTTGAGAAAAATTTGTGAAAACCATTAAAATTTTTCTAAGAAAAATGCTGTAATAAAATATACTTTAATAAAGGTATCCTGAGAAACTTGGATAGGGATCAGTGGGGGTTACAACAACAAAAAATTAATATAGATTTCTGTTTGTTTGATTTTTTTACTGATTTACGAAAAAAATTCTATTCTACTAAAGAAAGAGAAAGACATTGTTCAACATAAAAGGGAAATGGAAGCTACTTAATTTTACAAAATATAAATCATGTTGATTTATATCGATAAGTTAATTCATTTGGTAAAATAATCATGACTTCACTCTTTAGGTGGTTGCTATTAAACTCTACAGATCCTACCGGACAACTAGCCTGGCTTGTGGCGCAACTGCAAATGGCAGAGGATAAAAATGAAAAGGTATACAATAGGTTGTATTTAATTGTATACATTTCTTAAATTAAAAATCGTTGTTCCCACATGTGCTACCTCACTTTGCACAACAGATCAGATTTACTGTAATTTTTTCGGATCTGGCGATAAATAATTTTTTGTGGTAACTTGCCTGACTTCCACTGATGATTCAAATTCTTTAACTTTGCATTGATAACCTTTTCCGGCAACCCTATCTGACCATTATTTATTAGCCCAGTCTGGGGAGAGTGAAGTCAAAAGTTGCCATTATACAGACTTTTACAGTGATTTTCGAAAAGTTGGCCAAGGGTTACCGTACAGTAAATCTGGTCTGTTGTGCAAAGTGAGCTAGCACGTGTGGGAACTTAAGTGACGAAATACTAAACTCCTTGGCACAACAGCCCATTAGTGGGCCAAAGCCTGCCATGCCCATTCCAGCTTACTTGACCTAGGGCTCTGGGGTGCTCGGCATATGTGGGTCAGCCCCACGCAGAACCCCCAGTGTTTAGTTCCCATGCATGCTTGGTACTCATTTTATCGACCCTCTTAGGAGATGAAAGGCTGAGTCAACCTCGACCTATCCGGGTCTCGATCCATGAACGTGTGGTAATTCGAAGCATTACCACTTAGCCACTGGGCCTCTTATACATTTCTTACTAACTTGCATTTCATTTAACTTTAAAACTGAAATTTTAATGAGAAGTAATAATTAGAAAGTACACTTAAGAAATGTATCACCCAAACTTTGTGTGCTTTATAGATTTTGATCTTGTTACATATGGCAACCTGGGGAGAAGGTTATTATCCGAAGGTATGCCAACAATTTTTTTTTGACGCATACTAGTTATATCTATGTTGAACTAGCTCTAAATATGTTTGTTATATTAATGCACCTATTTTGAAAAGTAAGTAGGAGTAAACATGATATTTTTAGGGATTTAAAAAATCTAAAAACTAGTACTTGAATGAGGCCCAGTGGCTAGTGGTAGTGCTTTGCATTGCCATGCCACAGGTCCAGGGATCGAATCCCGGAGGGTGATTGGGTGAGGTTGACCCATCCTGTCATCCCTTGAGTGGGTCTCAAGCATGCTTGGGAACTAAACACTGGGGGTTCCGCGTGAGGCTGACCCTTACCGGGTCATATGCCTAACACTCCAGGGCCCTAGGTCACGAAAGCTGAAATAGCAGGTCTTGACCCAGTAATGGGCTGTTGAGCCGGGGAGGTTTTTTTTTATAGTATTGAATAATTGTATGACTTTGTAATTCATTCTTTTAAGGTTCATATTATTGGTCATATTCCACCAGGAGAACCTGATTGCCTAGGTGTGTGGAGTAGTAACTATCATAGAATAGTTAACAGGTAAGTTATTGTTTTTTTTAACCTTATTATACTATCAGTTGTTACTCATTTAACTGTACAGTTTGTTAACCTTCAGAGGGGGTAAGCAGATTGGCTAATGTTAAAAAATGTGTTTTCTCAGAATAAGATTTAAATTAAAATTTTAACTTGAAATTTAATTTCTTAGATATTTTTAAAATTATATTTCTGTAGCAGGTAGTTATTTATGGTTCTTTCTTGCTTCTTTTTTAAAGTTTAATAAAATTACAAAAATTATAAAATTTAACAAAAAATTGAAAAATTGCTGGAAAATCTGATAGTCAGAATGGGTCTGATTGGTTTATATATTGTATACCTCGGTAGGTTAAACTAATGTTATGTATATTTCAATGTTATAAATATATATTCATTTAATTGATATAATTATTACATTTGAGTTAAATAATGAAATTGCCTCATTACATATCTTTTTAACCTCTTGCTAATTTTTCTGAACAGACGTGTTTAGCTAATAGTTTTTCCATTATCATGTTCTTTTGCTTTTTTTTTTTGTACCTTTGGGCAACTATTTTCAAAATTTGAAAGTCTTTCACTGTTGTTTCATTAAAGTCCACATAATTATCTAAACTAAAATAATCTTCCAACGTTGTTTATGAGGAAATGAAAGCTGCAGCAAGGTCCTGCGAACCAATGTCTTCTCTCTGTCTATATCCAATGGAAAAAAATTATGTTCTAAGCAAAATTACTCCGACTGTATTGAATTTTTCACAAAACTGTTTTTATATGATAAATACAGCTGGCCTACAAGACTCTATAATTCCACTTTTTAAAAATTTATTTCCATGTTTTGTTGTAAAATTATTCAATGAAATTTTTTTTAATGTTCGAAACGATTTCAAAGAGTGTTATTATAATAGAGCCCCCTGTGTTTGAGTTTCTTTAGCCATTAACATGCATTTATCATATAAAAAAATTTTGAAGTTTCAATGCTGCTTTAATAATTTGGCTTAAAATAAAAAAATTTGTAATGGATAAACACAGGGAAGACCTTCATTTGGGGACCGCTTTTCATTAATCCTAGTTGATTATTTAGAAATAAAATTTATAACTACTGAAAGCTATAAAATAATATGTGTTTAAAATAAGTCAACAGGGAAACTTAGATAAAATTTAGTCTTTTTATTTAGCTGCTAGGTAAAAGATAAATTGGTTGTCAGAAGTCTATGATAGATTGGGACGGAATGATCTACGGAAAAGAATGTCGAAGCTCTTCCACCGACCAATCAAAGGCTCAGATTTTTATGAGAAAGTTTGAAAGGATCAAGTTTAAAATGTGATGACTAAACAGATTCTGTGGGAACGATTGATTTAGGCGACTGTTTGTCGCCGACAGGGTGCGCTCGGGATGTTAAAGTACTAAGTAGTGTTGTAGTGTAGTCGTTTCCGGCTGCCTATTTCTAGCCTCCATTAGGAGTGCCTCGTAATTTAGAACCCTGGTCAAGTGACAAGAAGTACTAAGTGATATTAAGGATATGTGGGAAAATGTAATTTAAGTTATTAAGTTTAATTGGTTTTTAAAAAATATAAGATTTTGAGGTGTTTTAAGTTATAATATGCCATATCCTTATAGATTTATGGATATATTTAAAATAATCTCTACAATACAAGTTTTTTTTTATTTTGCAGATACGAAAATACAATCACTGGTCAGTTTTTCGGTCACACCCATAACGATGAGTTTGAGGTGTTCTATGACAGGTCTGGGCCAGAGCCCCGAGCCACCAATGTTGCCTATATCGGCCCAAGTGTTACGACTTTCGACGGTGTCAACCCAGGCTACAGGATTTACACAATGGATGGAAGTTATCCTAAGTCCTCTTTTGTAAGATATCTTGTCATTTTACTTACAATTGAAGAGTACAGGGGAAGAACCACTGGATTTTTTAGGAGTCTTCCCAATTGTGTCTGCTTGGCAGACATTGGCGACAGGAAACCGGTTTTTCTTTTGATTCTTCATTCGTGTTACAACCGGTGACTGGTGTGACGTGACTCATGTCCACTGATTTCTGGTGTGAATCAGGGTTGCCGTGAACGGAAAACAAAGCAAGTAACTGGTTTCTTTACACTACTTTAGGCGATTTCTCACTATTATTGACAAAGAGGCTTATTGAGGAAAGCCTTCTTCAAAATCAGACGTTTTTTCCCCTGTACTCTTCAACTTGCATCGTGTCCTATATATCTTATTTAAAGTTGCACTTTCTTTTACAGTCCAGAAGAAATATTAAGTTAATTTTTTCCATAGGAAATTCGATGAAATTTCTATTACTGCTATGTCCTAGCTAAAAGATGAGAGAGAAAAAATCATTTTAGTTATACTGATTTATTGGCAAAAGGTTTAAATTCAATAAAACTTCTAATACCTACTTATATTACCAAAAAAAATCAAATTACATGTACTGTTAGACATCTTAAAGTGTAAACTCTTATTAAGAACCCATATTTTACACTTTAAAACTTCATTTGATTTAGCATTGGTGCTCTTTTATTAAACATCTTAAATAATATTAAAATACCTCATAAAAGTAAGAGTAGATTAGAAAGCACCTAAAAAGACTTTTACAATTTAATTCCAATCTATAATTATATATTATATTTTTTAAAATTATATTATAATTATATTTTATTATATTATGATTATATTTTATTATATTATAATTATATTTTATTATATTATTATTATATTTTATTATATTGTTATTATATTATTATTATATTTTAATAAAAATCTATCTGTTTGTTATTGAAAATCTGTTCCAGGCCATCCTTGACAGTGAGACGTACATTACCAACCTAACGCAAGCTAACTTGTCGCCTGAACCTACATGGCAGTTTGAATATTCAGCCAAAACCGATTACAACATGTCATCATTGCTGCCCCAAGAATGGGACAACCTTGTAAAGAGATTAGAAAAAGATGATCAACTTTTTACGAAGTTTAACGGGTAATTTTCATCTATTTATTTTTAAAAGATAATTATTCTACTTACAACAAAAAACTGGTGAGGCTGGTGAGCCCTGCTTAAGAGTTTTATAAAATATTAAAAATTCGATTGCCAGCTTTTGTTGTTGCTTGTTTTCAATTGTAATTCCTTAACCATGTATTTTCAGGAATTTTAAAAATCAAGTTAAACTGTTTGCATGCAAATTTTATTTTCTGAATTTCCACTGTTGGCATTTTTTTGTTTAAAATAATTGAAAAGTAGTAGAAAACTGATTGTACAGTAGAGTCCCGGTTATCCGAAAATCAATTTATCAAAAAAAAATCCTGAGCCTTTCAGTTAAAACTAGAAATGCATACTCATAAATAAATATATACTTGCAAAGTTGGATTTATTTCTCCAAATATGCAGATTTTTTATTTTTACTGCTCAATTTTGGTCCCATATCTTTCGCCTAAGCGGGACTGCTACTGCAATTTGAATGCAATATTTGAATAGCTAATAAATTAGCCGTTTATATTTGTTTTTTTATGCTGCTGTATTATGATCAGTTCTGCTTATTTTGCATGCTGAGTTTGTGGCAGCACCGTGACGGCATTGTGACGTACCGTTGGACTACTGCGGCACTGTGATATTGTGACGTTGAACATCCGGGCAATTGTTAACTTGTATATAATCAAAGTGCATTGTAAATATTTTGGAGCTATATTGTTTTGATTTGGTTATGTTTTAGTTTTATTAAAGTTTGATGTTGTTACGAAATGACTGATCTTTTTGCCTGATCCCTACACGACCTTTAGCTCCCAAATCTGGTGACCCGGACGTGATGATATGACGGCTTCAGTCATTTTCGTTAATTTTAACTTTTATTTAAAATTCTAAATTCAAACTTAGTTTATTTTCTGTATCGGTTAACCACTTTACGGTTGGTAAGTAACTTCTCTTTGGTCTGCTGCTTTGTGTGCTTTCAAATACTGTCTTGTTTTTGAGTACTGGCTGTAAGTGTATTTTACTTGTACTTAATATTAGTGTTTTTTGTAATTATATTTCAAAATGTCAAACAGTGAAGATGTTACCGAACCTTCGGCGACTGATATTCATAAAATTTCTGCTCGTTTGCCTTCATTTTGGCCGAAATCTCCTGAACTGTACTTCGCCAGTATTGAGGCAAGTTTTAAATTGAGCGGAATTGTTTCTGAGACTACCAAGTTTCTATCACTGATAGCCGCTCTTGATCAACAAACCATGTTGGTCGTAGCGGATTTGATCCGTTCACCGGATCCGAAAACACCGTACACAGTTGTTAGGGGTAGGTTAATCAAAGAGTATACTGTCTCTGAGGTTCGGCGGATTCAAACTGTACTTAAGGACTTGTGTTTGGGTGACCTTAAACCTTCTGCCTTTTTGCGTAGAATGCGTGAGCAAGCCGGTGCTGGTTTTTCGGAAAGTGGTTTAAAATCTATTTGGCTCTCTCATATGCCCAGCTCTGTCCAGTCTATTTTAAGTACGCTGGATGACAAGGATTTAGCTGGCTTGGCTACAGTAGCCGATAAAATATTTGATGTAACCAACTTCGAAAAGAGTCAATTTTGCGACTCGATTCAAACTGGCTTGCCCACTAGCACACCAGCTTCCAAAATTGGCTTAACTGAACCCAATGTTTTGGCCTTGCAGTCCCAAGTTGATGGACTAGCAGCAGAAGTTCAGTCTCTCCACAGTAAAATTGACATGTTGCTAAAAAACCAAAAATTTCGTGGTCGTTCTCGCGGCCGTTCAATTTCACGCAATGCGGCAGAAGACAATCCGTCTAAAGAATTTGGTCTTTGCTGGTACCATAAAAATTTTGCCGATAAAGCTAAAAGGTGCATTCAACCTTGTTCTTATGCTCCAAAAAACTAGGTAGCCCTTGTTCGGAGTTGGTGACCCCGGCTGAAAGTGGGAACCTTAGTCACCGATTATTTATGTCTGATCGTAAAACTAGATTACGTTTTTTGATTGATAGTGGATCAGATGTAAGCTTACTACCAAGGACTTTTAAAGGTAGTCGCACACCTACAAGGTATACCTTAAGTGCTGCTAACGGTACATGTATAAAAACATACGGTTCAAAGTTGCTTGTTGTCGATGTTGGGCTCAGAAGGAGGTTTGCCTTTACATTTATCATAGCTGATGTTTCCAAACCTATTATTGGTGCTGATTTCTTACAAAAGTTTGGTTTATTAGTGGACGTTCGCAATAAGCACAATAAAGGACTTATGATTTGAGTGGGGCGGCCCATCGTAGCCAAGTACTGCGACCACTGGTCTATTGGACTAAGCCCAGTGTTTAACCTTGAAGCAGGCTGATTGCTGATATGAACCTCAGTATTTCCCTGATTGGTATATATAACGCAATAAATGAGTTTCTTTAAATTCATGTAAAATAAGTTGACGGGGAAACTTAGATAAAATCATTTAGTCTTCTTTATTTAGCTGCTAGACATTGGTAAAAGATAAATTGGTCGTCTGAAGTCGACGATAGATGGGGACGGAATCCCCAGAAAAATGCAAAAGATGTCCAGCGCTCCCTCACCGAGAAAAATTTTAAAAGGTCAACGTGTAGGCAGATGATTCGGGAAAGTTCTATGGGAACGATTGATTAGGCGACTGTTTGTCGCCAACAGGATGTGGTTGGGATGTTAAAGTACTAAGTGATATTAAGGATAGGTGAAAAAGATAACTTAAAAGTATTAAATTTAATTGGGGTTAAAAATATAAGAATTTGAGGGTGTTTTTAAGTTGTAATACGTCATATATATTTTTTAGAACTGATTCACTGTATTTGTAGTTCCATTTTATGAATTTCCTCTTTATATTTTCAGATACTTCTACAAGTTGTCTGATGCTGCTTCACCCAACTGTGATGCCGACTGTAAAAAGAGAATGCTGTGCCGACTGCGCCGTGCACAATCAAACGATCCCCTCTTCTGTGTGTAGCACTTTTAGTGTAATGCCAAAAAAAATATCAACAAAGAGCTCTCTGAAGACTCAGTTAAATGAAGAGTACAGGGGAAGAACAGCTTGATTTATTAGGAGTCTTCCCGTAATAGTGTCTGCTTGGCGGACATTGGCAACAAGAAACCGGTTTTTCTTTCGGTTCTTCATTCGCGGTACAAACGTGTGACTTGTGTCCACTGATCTCTTGCCTGAATCAGGGTTGCCGCTGGAGAAAAACAAAACGAGTAACCGTTTTCTTTACACCAGTTTAGGCGATTTCTCGCTATCATCACCAAAGAGGCCTATTAAAGAAAGGTTTCTACGAAAACAAGTGGTTTTTCCCCTGTACTCTTCAAATTTGTTAAAGACTTTTCAAGAAACTCTTAGCTTATTTTTAGTGAAATTAACCAAAGATTCTGTTGTACAACTCTTAAATTTTACAATTCATGCAGCTATTTGTTTGTAATTGTACATTTATTTGTTATATATTAGTTGTAAAATCTTACTTCTTCTTGAAATACATTTTGGGATATCCTCAATTTATAAAATATTTTCCTTAAAAGAAATGCTCTCAATTTGGATTTTAAGATTGTTGTTGTTTTTAATGGTTGTTTTATTTTGGTAATGTATAAAAACTTTTTTTATTATTTATAAATAATTGCATAAATGTCTCTGAGCGCTATTATTTTATTTAGAAAATCTTAGCTGTTGTTGTATCTGACTTACACTTATCATTGTTAAGTGAAGAAGTTTATAAAAATATTTATATACAATGATATTTACAATATTTTAAAAACATACTAATCTACTTAAACTCTACTTAATTTAACAAATCTTTAAATCAACAAATTTTTTTATTTATTGTCGTTGTTAGGTTGCATGTGTTATAAATATTGTTTTAAAAAAGGGAATGTTTTTTTATTTTATGAATTATGTCCTATATTTTATTTATTACAAATTTTAAAGAATTATTATGTTAAAATTTGCTGCTTGTATGTATAGTACTAATATTTAATGATTATTTTGACACATACAATAAATTGTTTAATTAGTTAATCCTTAAAAAATGAATTATTGGCTGTCCACTAATTGCTTGCTGTGCTCCATTTGTTTGTAGTTTTTTTTAACATAAAATTAGTTTAACCAAATAATGATAATTAAAAACAACTTCTGGATATGAATGCTTTTTCACATAAAGTATAAATTTATATTTTATCTAATGTAAATAACTAATCACTCTAGTCCATTGTAGTTCAATTTTAGTTCTTTGGTCTTTTTACTTGAAGTTTTTTTATAAATATTTAGTAAAAATGTTGTCGTTATGTTTAAAATGAAAATTTATTGCATTGACAAGGATACTTTTTTTTTCTAAAGAAAGTTATTCATTTTATCAAGTGAATTAGTTTTTTAAAAAAACTCAAGTAACCTAAGGTTAGTTTTCATCAAATATGACAAAAGCTTTTTAATCTACTCTTTGTTAAATTGTTCACAATGTATAGCTTTTGTAAGTTATTAGATTTCATCATATTTTGAGATTTTTTTACAAGCTTAAAACAATAGTAACATTTAATTGTGTTTCATTTCTGAAAATCAAGAGTAATTTAATGGTGTAACTAACTAATTCCAATTTTATGTCTAATATTAAAATCGTTTAATCGTTTAATTTTGGATGCATTAATTATGTCATTTAAATTTTAACTTGTATTTGTAAAAAATATATATTACTCTTTTTTTTTACTACTAACAGCTGTGTATGCAATGTGTTTATTTTTCTGTTTTCCTTGCACTTAAATTTTATATTGAATAAAATACACTTTAGACAACTTTTTAACTTGTGAAATTTTTTGTTTATGTCTAATAAAATTTTTGATTTGTTTTCCCTGTCTCTTAAAAAGCTTTGCTTTTCAATAATTAAAAATTTTTAAATATATTAACTTGTGATTTAATTTTCCCCTTTATATATATTTTAAATAATCCATGATTGCCACCAGTGCTTCTTACAACTGTTTGGAAAAAGTGTTTTTTTTTTGGGGGGGGGGGGGATGTGCTTAATTCTATTTTATACAATTTCGTAATCATTTTCTAATTCGAATCTCAAAGTCTTTTTTGAATAAACAAACATTTGTTGAAGCAAGTGAAGATCTAACCATAAATCCTGCCATACTACTTTATATTGAGCCGCCCTCGTGGCTCAATCGTTAGGGCTCTATCCTTTGGAGCTGCTGGGGTCAGGTTCGAATCCCGGTTAGGCATGGATGTTTGTGACTGTCAATAAATATTGTTATTTGTCTATGTGTTATTCAGTTCTTTGTGACTGTAAAAATTCTTTCTGTGTATGTCCCACTTGACGAAGGCTTATTAGCGGTTCTCTGAACAAGCACACAAGCTGGAATATATATGTACCATACCATACTTTATATTGAATGGGAATGGTATTAATGCAGCTACAAAAAATACTGAAATTTAGGGAATGGGTTTCAACTTGAAGTTTGACATCACATTTATTACTAAAGGAGTGCGCTGGAAAATAACAAAAAAAATTTAGTAAAAAAAGTTGTAGAAGAGTTTTAATCTGATAATTATCTTGTTGAATCTAAAATGTACACTTAATTCGAAATAATGTCTTGCCATTGTAATTGAAAATGTAGTCATAATCATCCCAGAAAAAAATTGAGTTGAACAACATTGTTAAACACACAAAGAAAATTTTTATTTAACTTGCACTTGCAATTAATTTTATTGGTAAAAAATTGTGATGGAGAGGGTATGTTGCAGTGTGGCAAACGGGGTAAGAGGTGTTAATATGGACAGCCAATCGGATTATCAGGTTTTGTCAGAAAAATATTGTTTTTGTGTCTTCTTGAAAAATAACGTTTTATTCCTTCCAGGGGTAGAAAATTAAATCTCGGCAAAAATTCACAAACCTTAATTATTTTTATAGTTATGTGGGTCTGACTAACATAATCACTAATTGGTCAGATGACATGCCTTCTGGAACCATTAATTATTTGTTTCGAAGGTAAAAAGCTTTCTGTCTGTATAGTAAAGTATGCTGACAAAAAAAAATTATTGCACTAAATAATGAAAAGTACCCAACCCAAAGAAACTCTATAGTAGAGGACTCGAAAGTTCGAAAGCAGACAACTACTGACTACTGAGATGTTGTTTTCATAAACGATAATACTGTTTTTTCTTCGAATTATTCAAATCAATGCGTATTAAATGGAATGATGCTGCAACCTTTTAAATGACAAGCCAACACAAATAGGTCTATGAGTTTAATATAATTCGATTAAAAAATTCGACCAATCACAGACGCGAAATTTGCATAACACATGAGTTTCGGTTTCGGACATTTTTTGAAGTTAGCTGTAACCACTTATGAAGGGAAGGGACACAGTAGTGATGGGCGGTCCAGTTCCTTTTGAGGACCCGTTCCAGTCGTTCCGGTCCTTCTGTGGACCCGTTCCTCCGGACCCGTTCATTCCGGACCGACCCCCCCCCCAAAAAAAAAATCCTCCCCCTTTTTCCGAAAGTGGTTTTGACGACATGCGAACGAAATCCTGACCGGTTTGTAATTTGATATGGGAGGGGGCAATGAGGGTGTCGAGAATACCCCTTGAGAGAGTGGAATGTGACTACTGACTATGTGAGTGTTCTTTTGCTGATGTTGTTATTGAGTGGGGGTTGGAGGGAGAATTTCTTGGAAATCCTTTTCTTTTTAGGGGTTTCTTTTTAGTACATGTACTCTCTTCCGCTCTCTCCAGCAGACCGAAGGAAAAAGTATTTGGATTGTAGCAACTCTTCTCGTAAGCATCGGAGGTTCAATGTTATGCGTATAAGAGAAGTCTTTTAAATGTTGAAACTGTAATTCTCTGCTTGCGTAATAGTTATTTAGAATTATGTTTGAAGCTTCTTAATTTTTGTTATGAAGAAATTCACAAACCTTGTAAGAAAAAGACATTGCTTTCGTGTGAATTAAAAACAATTAAGTATAGGAAAAAAAAGTTAAAATTTAAAATGGAATGTTAATGATCGGAAAGAACAGGCGGTATGCTAGTCTAGACTATTATTTTATTTGCTGAAAAGATTTGAAAAACGACAAAGAGATTATTTGAAAAAGGGGTTTAAAAAAACTAAAGAATTGCAGTCGGACCGGACCGACATTCCTGGATTTTAGAATGAACCGTTCCTTGCCCGAACGAAAGGGTACAAAAACCATAAGTACAGTAAGGTTGATTTAAATTATCATCGCTGTAGAGCTTTACGAGGGAGTTATGATTTAGACCCACAATCAAGTGACGAGATGGCGCTTGAGTAGGCACATAATGCAACTTTTACGAGCGACATCGTACTTTGGAACTCACCGGAACTTTGGAGCAACTATTGGGTGTTATTCGTCAAACTGCTGGGCTTTTCAGACCTTTAATGGGTTGGCAGTTATTTTTGAAACACCCGGATCCGATCCTGGGAACTTTCGCTAGTTAGGCGCCTTACCGACTGGGCTTCAGCCTCCACATTTAATAGTCGGACCGACATTTCCTGATTTTTGAATAAATTTTCCAGTACGAAAAGACATCACTATGACAATCTGATCAAAATTCACGGATTTGGAACCAGTCGGTCCGGTCACTCGTTTCAGACCAAAAGGGTACTACTAGTATTTAAAATATATTGAAAAAGCATCGAAAATATTAAATATTGTGCTGCAACGAGAAGATCGGAAACAAAGTTCAATCAAGTAAAAAGTAAAACATAAATTCAGCAGTCGGACCGACAGTCTCGGATTTTGGAACAAACCGGTCCGGTCATCTGTTCCGGACCGAATGGATACTACTATTTAAAATACAGTAAAAGCGCACAGAAAATATACATTATATGCTGGAACGAGATGATCGGGAAACAATGTATGTAGCCTAGTCAAAAGTAATATACATTTAATACTCGGACAGACAGTACCTGATTTATGAATGATATCTTCCGGCTTCCGGACAGAAAAGATATCGGTATATGACAGTCTGACCGACATGTTTGGATTTTGGAACGAACCGGTCCGGTCCTCCGTTCTGGACCGAAGGGGTTCTACTGTCGAAAGTAAAATAAAACTGCATGAAAATATAGGTTATTATGCTGGTACGAGAAGATCGGAAACAAAGTTCAAGAAAGTCAAAAGTAAAACATAAATTCAGCAATCGGACCGACAGTTTCGGATTTTGGAACGAACCGGTCCAGTCATCCGTTCCGGACCCGAATGGTACTAATTATTTAAAATAGAGTAAAACAGCACCGAAAACATAAAATAATTTAGGAGTTGGACCGATAGCTTCGGAGTTTGGAACAAACCGGTCCGGTCATACGTTTCGGACCGACATTCACGGATTTTGGAACAAGCCGTTCCGGACCAAATGAGTACTACTATTGAAATAAGTAAAGTAAAAGTGCACCGAAAATATAAAATAATTTAGCAGTCGAACCGATAGTTTCGGATTTTGGAACGAACCGGTTCGGTCATCCGTTCCGGACCGAATGGTAATAGTAATAACTTATTTAAAATACAGTAAAACTGCACCGAAAATATAAAATAATTGAGCAGTCGGGCCGATAGTTTGGATTTTGGAACGATCCGATCCGGACCGAATATTAATACATATTTAAGATACAGTAAAACTGCACTGAAAATATAAAATAATTTAGGAGTCGGACCGACAGTTTCGGATTTTGGAACGAACCGGTCCGGTATCCGATCCGGACCGAATAGTAATACTTATTTAAAATACAGTAAAACTGCACCGAAAATATAAAATAATTTAGGAGTCGGACCGACAGTTTCGGATTTTGGAACGAACCGGTCCGGTCATGGTCATCCGATCCGGACCGAATAGTAATACTTATTTAAAATACAGTAAAACTGCACCGAAAATATAAAATAATTTAGGAGTCGGACCGATAGCTTCGGATTTTGGAACGAAGCGGTCTGGTCATCCGTTCCGGACCGATTGGTACTACTATTTAAAACACAGTAAAAGTGCACCGAAAATATAAAATAATTTAGCAGTCGGACCGACGTTCACAGATTTTTGAACGATTTGGTCAGAATTCTGGACCGAAAAGATAGATATTAATATATGACAGTTAGACCGATATTTACGGATTTTGGAACGAACCGGTCCGGTTATCCGTTCCGGACCGAAAAGGTATTGCTATTTATGGTGGAACAAGACTGGAATAAGAAGATTGTGACTCAATGTTCTGTTCAGTCAAATATTATTATTTAACAATCGGGCAGACTCTCAAAACCTAGGTTTATTTATATATTTAAAGCGGCGAGATAGAGTTTTTCAATCCAATTTCAGTTCCAAGTTTCATGATGCTTGTTAATTCTACATTTTTTGAAATTTAAAGAAAAAAAGTTGGCAAAAACTTCTAAATTATGCAGTTGGAACGATGGACCCGTTCCTTTTGAAACAGTGGACCGGCCGAGTCGTTCCATTTGAGGACCCGTTCCTTCGGACCCGTTCATTCCGGACCGACCCATCACTAGGACACAGTAATTTTTGACGTTACTGTCGCGACTGATGGTCTGAATTCATCAAAATTTTTGTTGCATTGGATTTCCTTCATGCTGGACGCTTCAATGTGTATCGACTTAGCCGTAAGTATTTTAAATGTTTCACTTAAACTTTACATCTGTTTCAAACACGAACTTCGATTTCGTAAGGTTTAAAATCCATACGCTTAGGTCATACTTTGGAGTGTCTAAATGTCATATCTCAAATAAACAATCGCTCTTCTTGAATAAGTCTTGTTTATTTTTATATAATTCTTCAGGATTAGTTACCTCTTTTCTTATTCGAAGAAAAAATTGAGGATTGTTTCTTGAAATTGATATTTTACTTTCACCTTCCGTACGACTAATCTGAAACTAAAAGTTTTCTGAATCAAACAAGTCCGGATTTGCTTAAGGAAATGATTTTTCAATGTATTTTGAAATGCTTAATTGATTTTTTTCTAAATTGTATCATAAGAATGTGTAGCTACTTAATGGTTAAAACTATCGTAAAAGAAGCTTGTCAAAACATGTCCGTATCTGTCCATCCATGTTGCCAACTATTATGCAATTAGCCTTTATGTATGACCTTTTCGGCTTACCTGAATATTTTTATTAGTTTTTCACACATTTTATCCGCCTTTTTAAACAAAATTATGAAAATTCCTCCAGTCTTAAATGCTTAAAGTACCTATATGTACCTATTTTGTTTAGGAATTGAATTGTCTTTTATTGAAATAATTTAATAATTGGTGGTTAATGTTCAATTCCTAAATGATGATAGTACCTTATGTTACAACTTAACAATTTGGCACAGTTTTGAATTGGGATAAGTAAACTGTCAAAATGCAATGAACCTCTGTAGTTGTCGAAAAATCTTATTTCACACTTCCAAGAAAGACTTTACATTATTTAAACAAAAATCCTTTTAAATTTATATTAGAAAAAAAGGCAAACAGTCAACTGGAGAAGCCACAGATTGATTTTGGGTGGTGTTTATTACTAAACTTGCACGTCTTGTTTCTTTACTCTTATCGAAATAAATAATTTCTTGTATACCTAACTAGAATATATTCTTATGTATACCCTTACTGTAATACATTATCCCAAGGTATATGCAGTAAAATCGTAGTTGTTGGCTTGACTACAGATAGGGTAACACATTTGAGTTTTTGGAGAACAACGGAACAAAAGGGGTGTTACATTAAGGTGGCACGTATGCAGAAGCTGATCAAGACTATATTCAGGGTTGAGGGGGAAAGAAATCGCAAGCAAAGATATTGTTAAGAAAATGTGATTAGGATTTGACCACATATGACTTAATAGAATAAACTATGTGCTTCCTGCGGCTGTTATACTTTCTTGATACTTGATAGTTTAAGCGAGCTACTGTTAATCCTCGCTTTCAGTACAATTTGTTAAATTCTTTTTATAACCCATATGCTGCAAAAATATACCAGGATTTAACATAGGTTAATACCTATGTTATTCTAGGCCATGTATTTTAATTTAAGTAAAACTTATTACGTAATTCCTCTTTATGTTACTTTCATGTTTATATTGCAATCATGTAGATAAGATTAAGGTTGTGTAAACTTGAAATAGTAGCACCTACTTGTATCTGTTTTGTGTCTGAATTTCATCAAGATAATTCCAATTTTAAGTGCTTTGTCCTTTTTTTACATTTTAAACAGATGTAGAAATGTTAAGACAAAATATTAAAAGGAGTGTATTTTAATATTTATCTACAATTATAACTAAATAACTTTGAGCCTGTACCTAATGTATGAATTGTTTTTTTTTCATCCGTAAAAAATATATATTTATCTTTAATACTCTTACATTATGGGAAAAATACTGAAAAAAAATTAACTGCAACTGCATTGGAATTAATAATTTCAATTTTAAAAATTGTTGCCATATGGCAAAAAATACTACAAAATTGCAATTTTGATAAGAATAAATAGAAATCTACGAATTATATTTTAAAACTAGCAGTATGGTCCCGCCTTGCTGGGAACCCGTTAACTTAATGGAAAATGGGTGTCGTAAAGAATATTGAAAAGTTGTTCTCTGCTTCAATAAGATTGACTACCTGAAATTTAGCAAAACCAGTGGTTTGTCAGATTCGAACATTAATGTAGAAGAACTTGAGGATACAAAATGTTTGCACTCCTTCCGTCATTCTGATAACATATTTGGCGCAAAAATGAAGATTCAACAGTCTTTGATAGTTTGGTACAGCTCTAGAACACGATGACTTGGTAACAGCCAGAAAAAAAACCCCAAAAAAACTCTTAGGTCAGTGGCACATTTTTGGTAATAATTTGGCGAGAAAATATAGATATAGCTACAAACCCTGACATTTTCAGGTCAATCACGATGATCTTGGAGAAACCAACCAGATTAATTATTTAAACAAAATAAATTTTACCCATCTGGCGCTTTTTTAGGTAACATTTTAGCAAGTTTGGCAATGCATTTGGCGAAAAAATGAAGACATTAAATAATCATAAACAGACCTACCGCGATATCCTTGAATAAATTATTTTTTAAATAAATAATGTAGTTTCTAAATATAATGGCAAAAGAATAAAATAAACATTTCAAATTTGAATTATTTTGAGCTTAATTTAATTTCTTAAGCCAATGACAACGCGAAAGAAAAAAAGCTATCGGATTTGAGCGAAAGTGGTGTATTTTTTTCCAGTTATTTCGAATTTTCTCTAAAAATAGAACAAATATGAAAAAACTAAGCCTCAGGTGCACACGTAGGTATTAAAAGGAATCTATATTAAAAATTTCGAATTTTTTAGAGCATTCTAAGTAGGTGTTTTGCGATCCACAGACATACATACACACAGACAGACTCTTTCTTTTATTATTATAGATAACTCTTGAACTATAATTACTTTTTCAAAAAAAAATTCTTTGTATTTAATACTAATTTTATTATACTTTGAATACTGTCAAAGACATCATTTCACAACAGTTAATAACTTCACTCTTAAATTTTAAATATACTTTTACTACTGTCATCATCTGAGGGTTATTAGTAACTAAAACTTCAAAATGGAATGTAATAGATGAAAAAAAACACTGTTGAGAGTGAGCTCTACTTTAATAGAATAAAGTGGATTGTGTTACTTGTTGCCAAACGGCAACAGTATGCATTAGAGAGATTAAATCTGTATTTTCAGAGCTTTTTTTAATATAGCTGTTGGTTAGACGTATATTGTTCATCTATCTTTCTAATCTTTTGAAAATCCAATTCATTTGAAATGTTTTTCTTCTCTCTCTGTTCCAGGCTAATCACATTCATCCTTTCTTATTGATGGAAGTACTGGTAGGGAGTGACGAATACTGCCGTGCTCAGCACAAATAAGCATCGTCCATCTAGAGCCAAAAAAAGGAATTAAGTGTATATATTGTTTTTACTCTTTTATTACCGCATTTCCAAGAATCATCCACATATGGGTTAAGCGACGTCCAAATCCACTGAATTTTTACGCAGCATTGAACAAAATTTCCACCCTGCCCCAGTGTGACTTGCGTAATTTTCTTTGGATCTTCTTTCTAAATTTTTGAACACAAGGAATGACCAGTATGAAGCAGAAATCAATGCGACCAGGACCATCCGAAATCACCTACAAGACCATGAATTTCCTGATTATGGATCGACCAACGGATTCCACCATTCCTACCTTGCTCGAGGTAACACTTCTCATTTATACCAAAACCGAGCTTAAGTTTGCAGCAGAGAAATGTACTGAGCGGAAGAATCTTGGTAAACAACCCGTCTGGCGCCGCAAAATCGCGTACTCTGATTGGCTGCTCCTTTCAACCCTGATATTCGTGCGCCCTGTTACGTCAAAATCGAAGGAAAAAAATAATTAAAATAACACTCTAACTGAAGCTAAACTAATAAAAATAATAAATTTATGTCTTGAAATAACAAATCAATTTGTTTATTGAATGTGAAATACCTTTTTGTATTCGATTCTCGCACTCAAAAATGAGAACTATTTACCCTTTTTCTCGTAGAACATTTGTATACTGCAAACTTAAGGTCGGTTTAGGTATAGTTGTAGATTTACTGCACGGTCACCCTTGGCTCGAATTTTTTTTTCATATTTGGCGAATTTTTTTTTTCTGTCAACCTGTCTGACTTTGACTAATGATTCCAATTCTCTGACTTTGCACCGATGTTTTCCGGCAACTATTTTGTCGTAAGAAATATTCCCATACGAATTTTTCTTTGAATTGTGGGTGTTAAAAAAAAGTCGCCGAAATATTTACTTTTGGCGCAATTTTGGAAAGTTTACTAAGGGTGACCAGACGGTGCATTTTTAAGTTTTTTTATGTAGTTAGCATATTTTGCAAGGGAGAATTGATAGTTTATAAATCTTTTTGACACTGAATTAAGAGAATAAATATCCTTAAGCAAATTAATTATCTGGAATATAGTAACACACCAATAAGTTTAAAACATAATTCCTTTATTTTTAGGGAAACATTTTATCCTGTGTATCTCATGTTCTAAAATTTATTTATACTGGGCCTGTATATAATAATCCTGAATGTTTTCCTTTCATGGATTTTTTTATATAAAGCTTAAAACAAACAAAAAATGAAAACTGAATATTGTTCATGCAATATTGTGTATAACTTTCCCAAGATAAATAAATAGGAACCATTTTATGCCATTTTCTTGAATTATCTCATCGCAACTCGCAAGGGGGTAAACCATATTTTTTTTACTCACGAATTTCATTTAAAGTTATTATCTAAATTTCTTTTAGCAATTATAAAATTGTTGAAAGTCCATTGTGATGGAACAAATCGGTGTTCTTTGCTTGAACGCCAATAATGATTAGTGCTTTCTTAAGCAGGAGCTGAAGAGGAGGAATGTGAAAGACGTCGTGCGAGTCTGCGAAGCGACTTACGACACAGAGATGCTGGAGAAGGAGGGAATCCAAGTACTGGTAAGGTTCTTCAAAGGAATTGTTTTTTCATCTAATTTGACTCTTCATCTAGATTTAACTTGTTAGAAATACAATAACCCCTCGCTATATCGAGTCTTGTTACATCGCACATTTGGATATATCTCGCCTTGTATCATGTCTCCCTATCCTCCCTCCGCCTTGTTTTTCCAATACATAATTACTTTCATTAAAGTCGACGTAAGACCCATGGTCGTCATGATAGGCGACAGGTCAAGATACAGGAGAGAAAAATCAAAACAGATAACTTTCGATTGATATTTTGCTAGAAAATTTGTGAAATATGCATAGTATGACCTGTGCATTAATGTGTAATATTTATAGTAATTAATAATTATAAGTCCTTTCTGATTTTTTTAGAAGAGTTATATTATTTTATAGGATTTAGTTTTATCTTTTAAATATATACCGAGCTATAGTTTAAAAACTTTGTTGAAAGCATAAAAAATCATTAGGTGCCTACTCGGGTGTCAGCTCGTCACTTGACTGGTTATAAAATAATTAAGAAGGGAAATAAATGCTGACAGAAATATATTTATAGGTTCCAATTATAATCCTTCTGATTACACTGCAAGCTTTTAAAGCTCATCTCTTTCCCCCTCATGTTATTTGCCGTAAAGCAACATGAGCATCGCTGTTTCCGTTTTCCCCACCCCAGCAAACACTCAAACTAGGTAGGGTTTGAAATGGGACTTCAAAGCTTGCATTGTAAATGATTTTTAAAAAATCCAATTTTTTACAAAAAATCTTAATGTACCCATAATATTTTTTAATTGGCCGAAATTTCTTTTACAGATTGACCTATGGGGGGGCCCTATGGCTAAAGCATTAACTTAAACTACAAGAAAAATATTCAAATTTAAAAAAAATTATCTCGGACCTGGAATTGCCTAAATACTAAATACTTATTCCATTTAGTGCATGCCCTTGTACTCATTTGGCCAAAATTGTCAAGAAAAAAATCTATTGGAAATAGTTTGTAAAACATTCAAAATATATTCAAAGCCATGTATATTTTTCTGTTTGTAGGATTGGCCCTTTGATGATGGCTTTCCACCGCCTGCGAAGATTGTTGACGATTGGTTTGATCTCCTACGTAACCGCTTCAAAGACGATCCCGACAGCTTTGTTGCTGTTCACTGTGTGGCAGGACTTGGCAGGTGAGCACAAGCTTAACTTAATCATAAACTTTTCTATAATATGGTATTTGACTAAAAAAATATTGGCTCAAAATGTTTCTATGCCAAAAATATAAGATCCGTTTTTTTTTCTTTTGCAAATACCCCTTAAGGGGGAATGGGCGCGCAGGACCGGGGTCTCCAAACTCAAGTGCCTCAATGTTAATCCAATGGGGAAAAAACTGTTTTCTTTGCCACATTTCTCCGGCTGTATTGAATATTTTTACAAGCGGATTTTTTTATGTGATAAATGTAGCTGACTTACAGGTCTCTATCTTCCCACTTTTTGAAATTGCTACGAATATTTTGTGTAAAATAATTTATTGAATATTAAAAAAAATATTCGTACTAATTTCAAAAAGTGGGATTGTCGGGACCTGTAAGTCAGCTACATTTATCACATAAAATCCGCTTGTAAAAATACTCAATACAGCCGGAGAAATGTGGCAAAGAAAATAATTTTTTCCCATTGGATTAACATTGAGGCACTTGAGTTTGGAGACCCCCCCGTCCTGCACGCCCATTCACCCTTAAAAAGGGAGAGAAATGAATTTTAAAATAATAACGAAAAATTACGCCCGAAAACGCTTTGTGGCTATCTCGTGGTATTTATGACATCACTAGTAAGTATAAAAAAAGACTTTAAAACACCATTTTGGAATTTACTTTAAGCACATTTGAACTATCCTCTTCTTTAAAACCTACTTCCCTTATCTTTATAATTCTTATTTTAAAAGTAAATATGATTAAATTCAGTTTTATTGCAAGCAAAAAAAACTTCACGCTGGTTTTTTATACCAACTAGTGACGCCAGCCAAATCGACGTATTTGTGATCACGTGACATACCGATGAAAAATAAGCCAGTTTAAAATATGATTTATTTAAAGATTTATTTTGCAAAAAAAAATATAAAAGTTTGTTATTTTTGGGTTCAAACTATAATTCATTAAATATTCAGAAAGTATTTTGGCGATACAGTTATGGTACCCTATTGGCTATTTTTGGTAGGCATGGATGCAATGTATTGAAATAACACAAGTTATATATGTTTGTAATAATTTCAACATGAATATCTATTTTGTTACCATTATATTTATCTGTTGTATGACAATGCATATTTTAATTTTGTTTAAATAACTTTTAAATCAGGGCTCCGGTGTTAGTCGCTCTTGCACTTATCGAGTTGGGAATGAAGTATGAAGATGCTGTGGAACTAATTAGACAGTAAGTTTTCTTCCTTATTAAAAGTAGTATTTGACAAACAGTTAGAGATACAAAAATTATTAGGGTTTATCGGGTATGGATTATGATAGCAGATTAAGATCTTTAAACATGTATTCCATGGAGAATAGGATAACAAGAAGAGCTTTAATTCAGTTATTGAAATTTATCAAGCAAGGAAACATGGTGGGCTAAGTATAACTTAAATAATGGAACCAGAGGACATTGTCAGAAATTAAATTTTGAAAAATCTTGCTTAAAAAAAGTGCTAATAAAGCATTATTTTTACAATAGTTATCAGTGAGTGGAATGCTTTACCAGAATATATTGCACATTCAAAATGTTGAAAAATTGGAGATGGAAAAACTTACTACACTTATTGACCAACCTTTGGGCCTGTTGTTGGTTGACAATTTTGTGTATTCGTAAACTATTCTATCTCATCAATTTTTCCTTGGTAATCAAAAGGATCTAATTTTGGATTAGTGGACCGGCTTACACTTTACTATCTAAAGCAGGGGTTCCCAACTTTTTTACCCTCAGCGTACGACCTGACGTTTTTGAGAAATTTTGGTGTAGCACCGAACCTAAATATTTTATTATACTTCTAAAAGTGTTTAATTTATTTATTTTTCCTCTTCTAAATTTACCAGGGATGAGTTTTTTCCGCTTTTAAGCGGAATTCCGCTTTTTAATATTTTGGGAAAAAAAGAAATCCGTTTTTCTAAAAAAAGTTCCGCTTTTTCTAATTTTGCCTAAAAATTCCGTTTTTCACTTGTTCTAATCCCTCACACACGAAAAAAAAAGCCTTTCACTATGCAGGGGTCCATCCAGAGCTAATTTGTGGCCATATAGCGGCCCCTTCACAAAATAAGAGTGAAAAGTGTGTCCCTCCGCATTTTTCACAAAATTGGCGAAACAACGGGTTGATGAGCATTTTTTTCACCCAAATTTCCTAACTTCTCTATTTTTTTAAAAGTGTGTCAAAACCTCTAAAAGTGGCTAGATGGTCATCTTGATCAATTGAAATCCTAATTTGTTTATGTTATTAACACATTTATGAACTTAATCACCGTTAACATCGGTTATCAGCTTCCTGCGCCTGATGAAAAGATATTCGCTACAACTGAGATTAATTTTTTTAAACGATTGTTTAATTTTTTCGCACCCTAATTCGGTGAAACTAAACTAAAATTTCATTAAACATTAAGTTCAAGTAACAGATTCTAATAACCGAAGATAAAAAATTTAATCAAAATAAGAAGATGAATTAAGATTGGATTACACTAAGATGTCTTCAAATCTCGGCCAACCATTGCAATCTCCCATTAGGAGTCCAATAATGCTTCCTGATTCACTTATTCTTCTGCCTAGTAATTTTATCGAAATCTACCGATGACGTGACATTGCATCAGAATAATTGACAGTTCTCTAGCATTGAAGGATCGGAAGAGGTACTTGTGTAGCTCCAGTTCAAGCCAAGTCTGGCAACCAGAATGTTTTTTGATCAAGTGCCCGATTCATGGTTCCTTGAGTAGTGATCACAATAACAGCTTGAATGTAAAAATACTTTTTGTCTACTTTTGAACCTTTGTTTTTCTACTTTCGCCTGTATTGGGGTTTCTGATTTTAGTTTTTTTAAGTTTAGATATATAGGTCGCTAGAATTTTATGGGCTTAACATAAAAATAGTTTTTAGAGCTAGATATTCAAATATCTACTGGATGCAGAAGGAATTAAAAATTTTAAGATGTTGTAACAAAGAAACTTTATAAAATTATTTCCGAAATCTTGGGGTTGGTTGCCAAGTCTGCGATTTATCCCCTCCCCCTTAGAAAAAAAGTAGGGATAGACTGATGGCGAATTTCGGCCGATGCCGATTGTTCAAAAAGTTACATCGGCCGATGTTTCCCGCTTGCCATCGGCCGATGCCGATGGAAAAACCAAAATACAAAATTCGGTAAATCCATGTGTAATCCATACTCCGGGAATCCGAAAGTCTCAAAACTCCGGTGATCTAAAAGTCGCGAAACTCCGGGGTTCCGAAAATCGCGGAACTCCGAAATGCAGGATTTAAAAAAAAGCATCGGTTCACATCGATTGGCCGATGTTTTTTGAGGCCGATTTCCGATTTTTTTTCACTAAACTACCATCGGCTGCCGATGGCAAGGCCGATGGTAAAATTTTCAAACAATCGGCGAGAAAAAAGTTTTCGGTATTTGGGATTTTCCTAACTTTCACCCAAGTTTTTTTAAACTTGTCCAGTACAGCTAATATTTCAGATATTTTGAAGTTTTTTAAAATAGGGGGCTAGGCTAAAATGTTTTCAGTTTTGTATTAGCTGGATTTTTTTAAAGAAATGTAATAATTAGCTTCAATTCCCAAAAGCAACTCTGATTTTGACATTTGATGTTGTGAATACTTTGATCGGCATTTCTATTCATGCCTAAAGCTTACAAATCATAAAGATAAACATACCTTATAATGTAACAGCTTATTTCGCGAATTAAGTATACTGCTTAAAATGTTTTATGCGTACAAATACGTATTTTAGTTTCAGCTTTTTTTCATTTTGCCAAACTCATGCCTGATTTACTTTTATTTTACTTTTCTAAAAGTGTTCAAATGCTTTTGAATTAAGTTCCTGAGAAAACTTCATATTACAGTAAAACTTCTACAAGAGACCACCTCTATTAAGCGACCACCTCTGCAAACGGGCAATTTTTCAAGGCACCGATTTTTTCCCCTATACGCTTAATGTTAAAAATACCTCTCGGACAGACCAGGCCAACCTCCGGTTACGACCACATTATAGGTCTCATCCGGGGAGTCACTTTTCCAAAAAGTCTTGCTTTCCCGCAGCTACTGGTCATTGTTTGCCCTTTTCGTCCTTTGAATTACCTTCCTCCATATTATCGCACGGAAGAGTTAACCAGAATAACCAGTTTGAACAAATTCAGCCCTCCCCCCTGTTTGCTGTTAAAAGGAATAAAAGGATCATTTCGAAAGACCCTTCCACGACTTGTCTGAGTTGTCAATAGGAAGCTTCTTTCACTTTACTGCAGTTAACAATTGCAAGGTAGGGCCATCCATTATGTACGTTGACATCCCTAGCCAAGGTAACGCTTGGACACGCCCTTCCATAAACAAATCACTAGGGCTGATCATTGTCACGCAAGTAAGGGGCTAACTTTCATGGCAAGAAGTTTAAGGAAGGTTGGTAGGTTTGAATTATCGTCGCACTAGATCTACGTGAGGGTTATTGGCGACGGGCGTCGTAATGTAAAAGGAGTTCAAGAAGCTCCAGAATGGAGAAATACCAGTGAATGAATAAATGTGCGAAACATGAAAGACATTTCAATAAATAGTCTTTTTACAAAACCTAAAAACAAATTGAAATATGAGGTACTTTCCGAAAAATTGAGAAAAAAATTTAACAAAAAGATATTTCTTCTTATTTTAAAAGATTGTAACTTAAATGTGTATTGTAAAAAAATAGGACCTTGTTTTTGGATATAATTAAAATAATTAAATAAAATGATGAAAATTGATTTGAACATTTAAGCAGCTCAGTGAGGAAACTTCTCAAAGAGACCACCTTCCCTCAACGACCGATTTTCCTCGGAATGGAGGGTGGTCGCTCCTGAGAAGTTTTACTGTATTATAAACTCTACAATAAATAACAAATGGTATTTAAAAAATTGCAGAGCTTGCAGGAAGATTGAAGGGTACTAGGTTTTACATCTGATTTAGAAGTTAATTAAAGATTTCTCTTTAAAGTTATGTTAATGTTTAAAATAAGGAGTAATTTGATTGCATGCTTACTGCTCATGTGTACAAAAGCTTAACATATGGTTCTCGCATCACTTGCTTGTACCACCTGAAATTTTCCTGCATGCCACCGGTTGGGAACCCCTGATCTATGTTGTCACTTAGGTTCCCGCATGTGCTATCTAACTTTGCAAAAAGGTAGAAATTTACTGAACGGTAACCCTTGGCGAACTTTCCAAAAGTCCCTCGAAAACCCATCCGAAATTATAGGATATGTTAGGATAGGTTTTTTGAATTATCATCACATTAGAGCTACACGAGGGAAAGCCGAAAAAAGTGTCTTCATTTAACACCAGCTGTTCGCAAAACTCATTGTTGCGAAGTCAAAGAATTTAAATCAGCAGTCGGACGGTTGCCACGAAAAATTATTTATCGCAAAATTCTGAAAAAACTGCGCCAAGGGTTATCGGACAGTAAATCTGATCCTTTCACAACAATTAGATAGCACATGTGGGAACTTAAGTGACGATGTGCTGGTGTTGCTCCCAAGTTATCCTGATTTTCTATTCCGTACGGGGCGTCGGGGAGCCCAGTCGGTTAGACACTAGCCTAGCATTCAAAAGGTCCCAGGTTCTGGTCCTGGCATCGTCAAAAACTGCCGACCTATAAACTTTAAATGGCCTTCTAAGTCCCAACGCTGGGTATGATGTCCCCCTTTGCGGTTGCGTTGGGTGCCTATTCAGGTGTTGGCTCGTCACTTGACTGTTCTAAAATACGACGCCCGTCGCCAATAGCTCTCGTGTAGATCTAATGCTATGATAATTCAAACCCAACCTAACCTTATCGTTCTCTGTTTTCCCGTTCCAGAAAGAGGCGGGGCGCAATCAACGCCAAACAGCTGCAATACCTGGAAAAGTATCGTCCAAAGTCCCGATTGAAGATGAGGAACGGCCACAAGCAATGCACTATCCAATAAAATATCTATTTTTCTTTTTTTATGTATTATTAAGTGTACATAACCAAGGACCCCCTTTCGACCGGTTGTACTCGGAAATAAATGTCTCGTTGGTGTACTTTATTTTCCCTCTTTGTAGCTCTTGTTTCTCTTAGCTCCCTTCCTGTCTGTGTTAACTGTTCTCCGCTTACGGTAAAAGGGCATTTCCACCATGTCAGATTTTTTAAAAATCCAAAATTTTCCACTAATTCATAGCAAAAATATTTTTTAATGGTCAAAAGAATTTTTTTAGACTTACCAGTCTGAAATTTATAAACAAGGATTTCTGAAAAACAAATTTGGGAATTCTTGTTATTTATCCCAAGATTTTTTATTTATGTTATTTATAACACTTCAGACATAAGGTACGAGTCTTAAAAAACATTATTTTGACAAAAATATACTATGAATAATTTTGGTGGAAAATCTGGGGACATTTTTTACGTCTGACATGGCGAGATTGCCCGAAATCTATTTATCTGGAATCTTAATCTCTATTTAAAGGCTGTTTTATTCAAAAGATGTATTGTATTTGCATGTTGTGGTCTTGAATAGCCAACTTAGTGTCTGATCATTTTAGAGGCTGATCTGTGCTTTAGACTTTTGACTATTTTAAGTGTTGAGTAGTGAGTAACGGAAGGAGCAGAGAGTCTAGTTAATTCTTTTATTGCTTTTATTTCTGATGCAGTGGATACTGGTTAAGGGTACCTGTTTTTACTATCTTTTTCCCTATTTGCAGAGATTCTTAGTGGTAGTTTTTATCTTTTTGTATTATTCTGAGGGCCTCCCCAAAAAAGTTATTGTATTTTCTACCAACGAATGTAAATTCTATTTTGAAATCAGTTTATTATGGTATTTGCTGTAACATGATTTTAAAGGGTTCATTAATTTTTCAATTAACATTGGATCAAATCCCTAATCCAATCTGTGGCAAATACTTTCTCTCTAAATTAAATGAATAACAAGGAATTTTTTAAGAATTAAAATTTTGAAAGGACCAGATGACATACACCAATTTGCTAATCTTTGTAGACTTGTATTATTTTTTGAAAATAAATTTTACCCTGAATTTCAATTTCTCTTTGGGTAAAAATGTTTGACTTTCAACTGCTCATTCTACAATAAGAGGCTGTATTGATACAATATGACCATCCATTCCATACAGACAAACATTTAACAATTTATGACCAGTTTCTACTGTATACCGCAATAATTTCTTTGCCCCTCTTTTTTTCTTACATATTCTCCAAAAGCATCAACTGTAACTAAATTCGCATCGCTTTTATCTGAATTTCGCATTGGAGTGTAGCATTGCCACCTAGATCACAAGGCCTTTTAACTGAGCTCAATGATGTCACACAGTTTGGACCAATCATTGCTTGTCTCAAAAACAACCTCCAACGATTGGTGGTTTCACTGAGGTTAGTTATCAGGCCTTCTGATCCAGATGGTATTGAGTGTAGTGGCAGGGTTCATTTGTAATCACAATTCCAACAGCTTGTTTCCCCCTTTTCTATGGCTAAAATTACCCATCAGTTTCTACAAATTTGTAACGACTTTTGTAAACACATCAAGCTGTTTTGATAATTGTCTGAATTGACTTTCTATATGAGAAAAAAAAAATCAATTGTAAAACTCCCCAGAGCTATACTTGTAATTTTCTGTGTAGATGTTAAACATGTTGACAGCTTTTCACATTTGATTTGGATCTCTGTACTGCAACATGTTTTTTGTGTATTTTAATAAACATAGTTAAGTAAAAATTTGTTTTTATTCAAGTAGTTTCAAACACCTTAAATTAAGTCTTTTGAGAGGAAATATGAATTGTTTTTAACAAGTGTATTATAGTTTTGTATTAAGATTTACGTAGCCTTAGAATGGAAGGTAAGTTTTTTTTTCGGGGGGGGAGGAGGGGATGATAGTTGCATGTATTGCACATTAGGTAAGAGCAAAATATTTAAAACCGACTTGATTGAGAGTCTTTATATAACATGAAGTGATTTCCCGAACTCGTTATACATTCTTTAACTCTTTCCCCTTTGGGGCTGGGGAGCACAGTCTGTTAGGCACTCGCTTAGCATGCAAAAGACCCCAGGTTCGGGTCAGGCATCGCCAAGATATCTGCTGACCTATTAAGGGCCCTCATCTCAAAAATTGAAACATCACTTCAAGTTTTAAGAAATACACTATTCGATGCCTAATTTTTAAAATAATACAATTTCAAAATTTGGGCTTTGAAGTTTAATTTTTAAGAGAGATATAGGGTTTTAAACTTTCAAAACTACGTTTTTTGTAGCTAGAATATCACCTGTTAAAAAAAGCTAAATTTCTCAAAGTAATTTTTTTCATACGCAAAACAATATCACTTAACATGGGACAAAAAATTAAGCAAATTTAATCATTAGATTTTTAATTAAAAATCATCAAAATTGTCTAAAAATTAAAAATTTTTAGGGGGCCACAATTTTGAAAATTACCGTCCGAAAACACAGAAATTTCTTCCCCTGTCAGATAGTATCGTGATAAAGCCTCCCTAAAAATTTGGGAACATAATTTTAATTAGTTTACGAGCAGTTCTCGCTAAAAGAGGAATCTTTTACAAATCCCCCCCCCTCCCAGCGCTTTGGCGATGTTGGCTATCGTGATTAGAAAAAAAGGGAGACGTAGCCAAATGTAGTCTTTCTGCTTAGGCGCGGGGTAATAGGAGACGTTTGTGGGGAAAGAAAATGGGAGGGGTATAGATTGCTAGAAAGTGAGATAACAGGTGTTCTCGTTTACTATTTTTGGACCAACTTTCGAAAACGGTGTTGATTTTCTGAATCCTAGTGTGTGAAAGAGACTGGTCTATTTCTTTCGATTTGAGTAAAGACGATTGGGTTATTTTTTGTCATCTACGGCATTTACAAGAAGTATCTTCTTCATAAATAATTAATTTTTGATTTTTTTTGCTGTTATTTTCGGCATTTACGAAAAGTGTTTTCTCCATAAAAATTTAATTTTGGATATTTTTTTTCTGTCAGCATTAATTAAGCTATTGTAGAATTTTTTCCGTGTGCCTAAAGGAGTAAATCCGGTAGCGTTTTTTAAATCATGGAAACTACTAAGAAACGGAAAAGGAATCAAGCATAGAAACCATACAAATGCAAATAAAAGGGCCAAAGGACAAAGATACGAAATGTTATAATTCGCCCTGGATTTATAGAGGAATTAAAATACCAGTTTTTAATATTCAGATATTTTTTAAAATTTTAAATAAATTATGGAATAAGGTTTGTGGATAAGGCCATGCAACTTGTATTTTTAGTATCCGAAATTTTTTTAAACGATTTTTGTCTTAATCCACTTCATTGACAGTGATAGCTTTTATTCTAATTAAAAACTTTTTTTATACGAATCTTTAAAATATATCTTATTTCGATGGCTTTAAAACATCGTTTTCTCTTTAAAAAGTTTGAAATTAATATACGAGGGTTCCATTTTTAATTGTGGATGCCATTTTGAATTTAATTAGCTGAAAATTATTTATTTCTAAATACGAACAACATTAGCATGTAAGAAGTCTTTTTATATGTTTTTTTTTTATGATTCTAAAAAGCGCGTTGTTCACAGGAAAAAAATATGAATTACTTGAAGGCAAAGCCCCCTGCCCGTTGCCGCTCGCCAACCCCAGAGAATTGCTACGCAATTCATCTTTATTTGCTCCGCAAACAAACATGCAAGACTAAGATAATTTAGGTAAAAGGTCCCGACCAGTGGGGAGAGTGCGCATGACGAAAAAGGGAAGATGCATCTGCTTCGGCTGTTTTTACGATGCGTGGCCGGAAACTCTCAAGACCGATACCAACAGTTGAAAAATAAGCTAGTTTCCTTGGGACTGCTCCCGTCACCTGACTGTGGTTCTAAAATAAACGCCCGTCGCCAATAGCCCTCGTGTAGCTCTAGTGCGACGATAATTCAAAACCTAACCTAACGTGGGACTGCTCCAGGACATCCCGTAGCTCTATCGCTAAGTAACGATCTCTACCATAGCCACGGGAAGCAACCTGAAGCAGCCTCGGCACAAAACAAAAACAAGCACACCGCCACACTTACTTTCAGCATTTCTGATTGGCTGAAGCAGCGTAAGTCACGTGGCTTTCAAGCATCCGACAATTGCAATTTTATATTATATAGAGAAATAGGTTTGTAAGATATAATTTTATTTGTTTGGGATGGCTTGAATAACACTGCTGTAACATTTAAACGGTTCTAAATTAATCTATTAATGTTTCATTTAATTACAGACGCCATTTTGAATTTAATCAGCAGAAAATTAATAATTTCTAAAAACGAACACTATGGGCATGTGAGGTGTCTTTTTAAGTGTTTTTGATGACTCTAAACACGTTTCCGGCATCTAAAATGTATTTAGAGACTTACTAATTAATATAACAATTAATAAATAGTAATACCTTGTGATTGATGTCTGTAATTTGGAAAAGAGAGAGCAAATTTCCTAGAAATCAATTTCTTTCAAATACACCATAAAAGTTTACAATAAAAGAGTACCCATGGATCCTTTATTACTAATTCAGAGTATGACAATTAAAAAAATAATTAAACATGATTTTGAAAAAAAATCTTGTTTATAAAAATATCTTCATAATAAGGTTTCCGAGAAAATTGCGCATGTGCAAGGGTCATTAGGGTCAAGCTGCCATTAAAATTTTTAGGTTTTAAAGTTATTAAAATTAACATCTTATATCTATCTTAAAATGTGTATTAGCAAGAAAGGAAAAAATGCATATTCATTTTTAAATTAAACGGAGTTAAAGGTTTTAACATTTTATAAAATTTAGTCTATTTTGATGTCGTCTGATTTTTATTGTAATAAACATAGATAACTTCGCAGTGAACAGATGGTATAATTAAAACAAAATTGCACCTGTTCTATGGAGATCGCAGTTTCGCGTTAAAACAACATTACATCGAACATTCAAAGCATCTGGCTTGTTAAAAAAAATGAATTATGGGTACAAAAATCGTTTCAAAGCCATTTTACGTTTGATCTCTAAAGCTATCGAACGCATTTTGTACAATGTCCTAAACTCCTAAAATGACTATGCATCACGATTGTAAAAATAAATTGTTTAAACAATCATGTTCTACTGTTGTAGAAATGCTGTAAATGAAGTAAACATTATACGAGTTTCAATTACTGATTATTATTTAAAAGTTATTATATACCTTATTAAGTATTTTCAATAACTTTCAAACCTACAAAGTTCTATGGTAGCTACTCCTTGCAAATGCAAAATATAGAAAACTTTATTTTGACGTCCGACTAGTACATGGAACCAAGTATAAAATTTGAAGTCTGTATCTTATTGCACCGAATAATCGGTTACTAATATTCGGTATTCTGCCACTTTAGCCGAATATTTGGTTTGGCCGAATAGTGGAATTATTATTATTATTATTATTTCAAATTTCTTCAGGTTATCAACTTCTGAAACATCGAAAAATTCCCAAACAGGACTTGTTTTCTTTTTTCATAGACTCAAATACTTAAGTTTTTGCTTTTAGCTTCCACAATACGTTTATAACGTAAAAAGTGAAAGGTTTTATAATCGTGCAGTCCGTCCGTCTGTCACCCACTTTCACAGAACGAACCAAAAGTCTCACAAACAAGTAAGATACGTCCTTTTGAAGCAAGTTTGAATTAGAACTAGCTACAAGCCCTGTTTGGCGAATTTCTGAGGTGCTGTTAGGTGTTTCCTGTTGAGCGTAAATATTGTGTCGAAGCGGTGTAAGTGACAGATTCTGTAACAAACCAACTTGTTTTTATTTATAATGTTAAACTAAACTCTATTCATGTTGTATTAAATAAACAATAATTGCTGCATCTATCACAATTGTAATTTTGTTCAAAATACACAACATTAATTTTGTAATTATATAATAATATTGTAAGACGCGGTTTATTATTTTTTTTCTAATTTTCATCCTACATCGGATTCACCTACTTCTGTTTTTGTTTTCATACTTCTGATTTCGTATTGTGATTTTACCAGTTTACACTTTTTAGAAGTCTTGTTTTAATAACAAACGAGTACTACTTTATTGTGTGATGCTTTATCTAAACATTTAATGGCTGTATTGTATTAAAATTATTGTGTGATTGTATATATACTAAATTTGAAGTCTGTAGCTCTTTTATTTCGAATTGTAAAGTAGTTTCAGTCAGACAGACAGATCAATGCAAAAAAAAAAACAATTTTTTAGTATGAGCACCCTCACAAACGTGTAGAAGGCACAAATAGTTTCATTACCATATATTTAATTCTAGGTAATTGAAATTTTATAACAACTTAAAAAATTGGATGGGTACAAGGGGGGGGGGGTAGTAGGACGTACGAATAGAAACAAAATAACAGAATAACAGACGTACAGACAGGTGGCCAAACACTATACATTGTAGTCATCCAATTTTTTATTTTCGAACCAAAAAAATTTATTTCCAAATTCAGGCACTTTGGATCGGAAATTGAAAGGGCTATGGACGGATGTACAAACGTATTAAATAAAAGATCTATGAAGTCCTATCTTCTAAACAAAAAAAGAATTTTGAAAATCGGAAGTTTAGTACAGGAATTATGAAACAATTATTGACCAAAATTACCTAAAAAATGTCACTTATCTCGTTCTTCCACTAAACGACTGCCAAATTGTAAATTTCGTGTTATTACGTAAATTACGGTTAAGCCAAAGGCCACCATACCACCAAGCATTTTGAAGAACCATACGAATCTATCATGCAGAAAAAAAAACTATGATTTTGTGAAAGAGAGAGAAGCTGCAAACTAAAAGCTTTGAAGCTCATTTTGTGCCTTTTTCACCTTTTTGTCACCTAGCACGTTCTTCCACTAAGCTCTTCAATTTTTGAAATTTTATTAAAAAACTTTTAGATATTCCAATCATTGACGCAATTCGCCCTAGATTTAAAAGAGAAATTAAAACACCAGTTTGTTATATTTATAGATATATATTTTAATTTTAAATCAATTGTGGAATTAGGCCATGCAATTCATATTTTTAGAATATTTTGTCTTTTTTTTTTTTTTTTAAATTATTTAAAATTTGTCTTAATTCACTCCGTTGATATATGGTACTAGCTTTTCTTCTTATATATACTTCCAATCTAAACATTTTTATACTAATCTTTAAAAATATTAGTAACAGTAAACCAGTAGTAATATTAGTCATGCATCATAGAAATGCATTTATAAAAGAATTTGATGCAGAACAGTTTTTTTTTTCTATATCGTGCAACCACAAAATCTTCACAAGTAATAATATCATCGAAAAACCATATGATTAGACATTTCTTTGTCTGGTTGGACTGGGCAAGGAAAAGAGGGACACACCAATACCCCTAAAGAGTAGAAAGGGCCCTTTTCACGTAGAACTTTCAAACCGGCATTAGAACCGTCCGCGTCCATCAATTACGACTGTCACCAACCCTCCCCCCCCCCCCACACTAGGTTGTTCTCCCGCCTCACTAGGGTTGCTAGTTTTCACTAACCAGTAAGCTCGCCAAAGAACTCCCCAAAGGAAAGTCCGATTTTTCCCCCCTTATCAGCTAGGTGAAGTAAAGTGAAGAAACCACGCTCGAAATCGGAGGGCGAGTGAGGGCCCTTAACGGCCCGTGCAGCCAAAAATTTCTGAATAATACCAAGTGTAAGGGAGTGCACGTTAAATATCCTTCAAAGTCCTAACGCTGCTTACGATGTCGCCCTTACCGGTTGCGTAGGGTGCCTACTCAGGTGTCGGCTCGTCACTTGAATGTGGTTCTAAATTACGACGCCCGCCACCAATAGCCCTCATATAGCTCTAGTGCGACGATAGTTCAAACCTAACCCCCCTTCCCCCTATTATCCTGCAAAAAGTTCTTTCGTCGGATTTTTTTTGGGATAAAAAATATATGGTCATTCTGTCATTTAATATAAAAGTATACACAAAGTTACTTATTCTATTATTAAATAGGTACTTGCATTTTTACAATTTAAAATTTTCCTTTTAGAAGCTTCTTGGAAAGAATACCTTTAAAAAAATTTTATACTTCAATGAAAAGCTTCATTATAAGCCAAGACTGAATAAAGCGCACAAAAGTTGGCATTTTGCAAAAATTTTATTTTATTTCATTTTAAATAAGCTTTATTATATACAAAAGGTTTATAAGATGAGTTATACTTGTAAGATAACATTTTATATTTATAAGCATATTTACAGTAGAATAAGCTTTACAAAATTTTTGATAGTTGGTTTAAATTAATATTTGGGGAATTAAATGACTTATTCAAGGATTATCATTTAAGAATTTTATTTTTAATATAAGTAATACAGATATTTTAAATGCTGCTTGTAATGAATTTGTTATAGGTTTATGGAATGTAATTTTTATAAAGACTTTAACAATTTTGGCCCAATCTCAACATTCATGCAGTATAATCAACAATAGTATGTTGTATTAAATATCATTAAACCTCATAAATTGAAGGAAGTACTTCTGCCTAACTGGCAAGTGCCTTAAAAAAAATTGGGTTGTTCTAAAAATGAAAAGGGACCATTTCTAAGAAAAACTAACAAATAAAAATACAGAATTATGGCTTGATAATATTTTAATTTCTATAAAATATAACTTCACTTGCAAACAAAGTGCAATACACACACAAATAAGGCTTTACAATCAAGAGTTAATTTAAGTATCAATAAATCAACTTACAAATACATTTAGAATTCTGTGCTCTATACAGACATTGTTGCTCTTTGTGTCACAACTCAAACGAAATAACACAGAAGTCTTTTCAAGTACACTTTAACATAACACGAATTCCAGGGTTAGTAAACATTATACAAAATAAACTCTTGAAAATTTGCTTTTTAAAAAAAATAGTCGAAACATGTTGTATAGATTGTTCAATTTTTTTTCTTTTTTAACATTGCAAGTTACAGTATAAGACAAAAAACGTGTAGTATCATCTACTAAGTCAGGAACTTAACAAATGCCCAAATAATTTTCAGAAATATCCGTCTTAGAAAATTAGGAATTTTTCTTAATCATTTTCAACATCAAATCTATTTTTGAGTGGTTATTTTTTAATTGCTAGAAAAAGATCACTTTCCAGAAGTTTTCCTCAGCAGTCAAAATATGAAACCAATTAATGCCACTTGAAAAACAAAATAAATTCCTAAGCGAAAATTGATAAATTAGGAGCCCTGGAATCCAAATTTTCACTCTCAAAATCTATTACTTAAAAGCCGGCACGGCTTGGCAACAATTTCAAAAGATTTTACTTTTTCATGGTCTACAAACCAAATACGTCAACTCATCAACAAAAAAATGCTATTCTTATATTAAACAAGAATATATTTTTTAGACAAGTCGCCAAATGACGCCAAGCCGCACCAACTTCCAAGAACCGGCCCACGCTATCCGTTCTTAGAAATGTCTATGCAACCAGAAGAGGCCCTTGAAAAAGAAGTAAGCCACTCCGACAGTGTACATGATTATCTCTCGTTGCTGCCTTTGCTGGTTTTCCTGCTCGACAGTTAGAACTCTTCTGGATAGGTGGCGCACTTGTCTGCGGAGAAGGGCCAGCTCTTCTTCTTGAGTGTAGTTTGATCCAATAGATGATTCATTGAAGTCTGCGGTGCTGTTGGAGAAAAGGATTGTGAATATATCGAGAACTACATGTAGAAATAAAACATAATGGATTTGGTTGGATTAACCAGACATTAGAGCGATAAGTGGGACGTAAAAAACAAACAATTTTGAGCCATAGTCAAATAATAACAAGACGTAGAAGAAAAGTTGATTAATAATAAATTATAATATTAATGTAAGAAATAATAATTTGAAAGGAATAATATTTGAAAGGAAATTACTTAGGAAAATATTCGAGCAGAACAATGAGCGGAGAATTCTTTACAACTATGAAATGTACAGAAAATTTTGCAAATTTGGCGCGATCGGCATTGTGAGAACTATAAAAGCATCCTGAATTAGGTGGCTGGGACATCTGTACAGATGTTCTGATGATTTTCCCACCAAGAAAGTGACTTTTTCCAAAATTGAAGGTACTAGACGTAGAGGACGGCCACCCACACGATGGTTAGACAATGTTGAACGGGACCTCAATCTAATAGGAGTCGGCCGATGGAGAGCCATTGCGGCTGATAGGGCCAACTGGAGGAGGATCAGCGAGTCAGCATTGGCCTGCAAAAGGCTATTGAGCTTATGGAGAAGAGAGAAGACACTGTGGAATTGTCCCTCTACTGGATTTAATTTCCACGAAATATATAAAGACGAACACCACCATCCAAATGAACAAACAGTTCACCAGATTAAAGTAAACAAAATAATAAATGTTAAACAAGTATTTATTCTTCAAAATACAACTTAAAAGATAGATAAAACTTGAACCACAGGTTCATCAAGTTCAGAAAAATCCTATTAAATTAAAGATACAGCTTCTCAAGGGATTTTAACTTTTCATTGAATGATCTTAACAAAATTTGTAGGTCTTGTTACTTGTTAACTAACAAGACATTTTATTCTTCATACAAAAATGCATAAAATGATTTTTAGAAAAATGATGCTACTAAAGAAATAAATTTGTCAAGTATAGTTTATAACTTATGTGAGGTCATATGTAACCCTTTCAGTCCCAGTGATGCCATTTGGCATCATCATGTTTGTGATCATAATTTAAGAAAAATAATCAGAATGCAATCTATTGGGATTAATAAAAAATATTTTCTAATTGAAAAATGTTTAAAGAATTGAATTATGTGTTTTTGGATATCATAAATAGCTATAGACGATCAGAGAACAAATTCTAAAATGATTATGCCAAATTGTCATTGGGACTGAAAGGGTTGAAGTACTCTAGCAGCTACAAAATACGAACTGTATACCTATTTAGTGTTTGATCCAAAGCAGCTATTCTCTTTGCCTCCGTTTTGTAGCTCGATTTCACGTCCAATGTTGGATAAGGGTATTCGTCTACAGTGAGGACATCTGGTGGCGGGGCCAGGACAAAATCCTGGATGTTGAAGGGGTAAGGGGTCTCGAACTTCAGCTCCGGCAGAGATTCACGCAGGGCAATGTGCTTGTTGTCCCCTGCAAAAATACAAATATATTATACAAGCGAGTCTACTTGCAGACAATTTTACCAACAACATATGCTATGTGTTATGCTTATATAGGTAGCGGGAAATGCATTTAGGATGTTTTTGTCAAAATTAAACAGCAGAACCTCGTTTTTGCGACCCCACGATTTAGCGACCCCTTCGTTATAAAGACCGCTTGGGAAAGTCCCAATCATTTTACCATAGGAATAATGTTAAAAAACCCTAGTTTTTGCGACCGAAAAACAAGTAGTTCCTCGATATTGCGACCGAATATTTGTTAGACATTTCAGAAAAAAATTTCCTACCAGAAGCAATTTTTGTATTTGCTTCAAAATTTCTGTTTGAGTGAGTAGAACTGTTTGATTTTGTTTGAGCACAATAAAGAAACCCCTCTCCTAGCGAGGAAAGGAGTCGAACAATGGATGAATAGGGCAGGGACGAATATCGGGAATTCGCCGGGGACCAGTGTTGTAAAAGAAGCCAAGGTCAGCTTAATTTGTCATGCATTCTGTAATTGATTGTTAAACATAGATGTAGAAAATACGCTACCACATTTGACCATTGGACAAACTGACCTAGTACAATTTGCATGTCTACAAAATGGCTCTTAAAAATAAGCGGAGTCAAATCACTATCAATGTGAAATGTACTGTGTCGTCGCTACTGTGAGAGAGAAGAACAATGCCGAGGATTTTCTACAAAAAATAACAAAAATAGAAAATGTCATAATTAAGAACTCTGTTGGAACTTTGAAACAATCTTCAATTACTTCATTTTTATCTGCCCAATAAGTGTAAATACAAATTAAACATTTCTATAGGTATGTATAAGCTTTTTCTCGGTTTGTTAGATTTTTTTAAATTAAAATTCTTTATAACGTCCCTTCGATTTAACGACCGTAAGCTATTGGTCCCGAGTGCGGTCGCTGTATCGAGGTTCTACTGTAATTAAATGTATTAACTTTAACCAAATGGAATAAGGCAAGTTTAAAACTGTGTAGTGATATATTTTTTACATCTTATGTGAAAATATTTAAAACTTAAAAAAAAAAATTGTACTTTTTAAAAAATATATCGACTTTCTTTTGAATAACTCTTATCTTTCTTTTATAGATTCGGAGCTGATCAAGAATTTAGGTTTTACAAATGGTGTATTATACAAAAAAAAAAAAAAGGTGCAACACGTAATAAGCATTACTATAAAAAATCATAGATATAGTGATTGATTGAAAACATTTTTGATAGTGATATCGATATCTTATTAAAAAAAATCTTTTTTTCCCTCTCAAAAGGTTATGAAGTAACTTTATAACTAAACACTCAATAACAAACTAATAAATAGGTAAGAATTTAAATTTATTTCATTAAAGAAAGGTTATAAAATAAGTTAATGTACAATACACAAAAAAATAACATGGAAATTAGTAGGATAATCTTGCAATTGACTAGATCTAGCTTCGAAGCACTTATGCATGGGAGATTATTTGATAAAACCCTAGAATATAAAGAAACTTCTTTTTTTTCTTTCCAAACTTTCGGTGATATTGCGGAATAATTTATTCTTTTCCTGAGACGCATTCTGAAAACGTAAAGTACGGTCAATCACATGATGCAGAAGGAAGCTTGCATCAACAAAAAAAACTAACAATTTCTGAGGATCTGCAAGCATGGGTTAATGAACCCATGAGTCATTAAGAATAGATAGCACCTGAAGAAGCAAAATTTTGAAATCCGTCAAGGTCATTACATCAGCAAATAAAATGTTAAAAAATTAACATAAATAAAAAATAAAATTAATATTAATTAAACATTAAATATTAATACCATGAAAAAATACAACTGTTTAATTTTATTTAAAAAGCCATGTTGACCATTGAACTGATAATAGCATATAAATATACCGCTGATTTTTTTTTTTAAATAGCTATAAATTTGATAATAGTACCTCTATTAAGATAAAGGCCTTGGTATGCAGCAACTAGCATGCAAATATACGGCAGTAAAATTATTAAAAAAGGAGAAAATGAACAAGAATATTAAGAATAAAGGCCCTTTTAGCAACGAGCGTCTGGTATGCAGCGAACCCTTGTGTGAAAAGTCAGCAACATATATCCAATAGAATTCAGCACCTTTTGTGATGCTATCAAACAGTTTAAACTCTATATCACTTTCACAGTTGGGAGCAATAATTGAGTACTATTACAGAGGATACTGGTTTGGATCAACTTATGGAAACAGCAGAGCAAGAAAAGCGATTAAAAACGCCAAACAAATTAAAAATGCAACTAATGACAATCTCAATGTCCCCTATGTTTCTCGTGGTTTTATAGTTGATGTAAAGATTGTAGGAGGATTTTAGTACATCACTGCCATAATTATTTATTTGCTGCATATTTACGCCACATTTCTGAAAAAGTCACAGTGTACCCATTCTAGGATTTAACTCGGGGCCAGATTTCTAAATAGGCTGTAACCTGGAACGGAGCATTTTTTGGGGCGGCAAATTTTCTGACCAAAAGCGGCATTTGGCATAAAAATATTATGATAACTATACAAATATTTTTAAGAAAGAAAACAAATCCTTTATATTAATGCGTAAACCGTAAACGTATATATAGGGGAGATCCGTGTACCTAGGGCCGGATTTTTTCGATCCTCAAAAACAAAGCCACTAAATTATTTAAAAATGTAAAATTGGTATGCACACATCATTACACTAATTACTATCCATTTAGCATTAACAAAAATACTTAAAATAATATATTCTTTTAAATATGAGTTTTTAAAAAAAACTTCATGAATGGCCCCAGGTACAAGACATCAATGTACCTAGGGCCAGTAGCTTGTGTACCTAGGGCCAGTCCTTATAAACTCAGGTTTTTATTTCTAGTCAATAAAAAACACTTATATACATACAGGAATTTTATAAAAGAAAGGATTACAGGTATTACATTCATTTTTCATGCAGTTATGTTGCAACAGTCCAAATTATTAATGAATTACAAGAATTTCATTTCACATCATAATTTAAAAAACTGGTTCCAAAAGTGAGCTGCAAACATTTCCGCTCTGAAGCACCAACAGATTGTGGTTTGGGTAATTTAAACACTATATTGCTGTTATCAATTTCATAGATTTCATCCTTATCATAGATAAATTTATTTGATGTTCAATATTTTTTAGATATTTAATGCTATAGTGTTCCCTTGCAACATCTATTATTTCAGCCACAAAAAAAAATGTTCAGATTTTTTGCCTTGTAACTTTGTTAAACAAAAATCTCCCTTCTCAAACAAGAATCACTCATAGTAACAACTATAGAACTTACATCATCAGTGGAACTGGAATCAGAACACTGTACAATGTCTGATAATTCTTCGGATGACGTTTCCTCAATTTCAATTACAGTTTTTTTTTCACAATTTATATTTTTTTGGCTTTTCTATTTGCAAGTTGTTCTTCAATTTCTTTCTTTTCTGAAGTGTCAGTCAGAATTCTGCATCTGCCTGGTTTTCTGCCACCTCTCTTGGACCTAGTTGTACCTAGGGCCATGGACCTAGGTACAATGCAACTATGTGGCCCTAGGTACAAGATTTGATAATTTTATACAAAATGTCATCCACAGAAAAACCCACATGGAGAGGAGACTTATTAATTATCTCATTTAGAACTCAATATTACAAATAAAATTATACACTGGAGCTCAACTGAAAAAAATTAACTTGCCTTTGTCAAACAACAAAATTGATGAGCTTCAGAATTTTACTTTAGGGCATACAAAACTGTTTTTCACTTATAAGTTTCCAAAGCCTTATCCTCCAAAGTTTAAAAGTGGCTGCCAAAACAAAAGTTGGTGTTGCCACTCTCCACTCTTAATTTTAAAACTTAGAACAAAATATTATTTAAATACGGTAGGGTGGCCCTAGGTACATGATGGCCCTAGGTACACGGATCTCCCCTAATAATTATAGTACTAATATTTCGTAGCAAACATGGTCGTTGCAAGGGCAATTGCACCCCCTCTTCTCAGTAATCGAAGTTGAAAGAAAAATAGTCGAACAGTTTAAATAATTTGCCTATTTCGCTTTTTATTTAGTGTGTAAAGGTACAAAAGTGATTCTAATATGAGGTATCTAATTCAAACAACAGTTACTACTCGATTTTGCAGCTAACCAGCTACCTTTCCCCGAAGAGGGAGAATATCGAGACGGGCGGCAAATCAATCGTAGCCTACATGCGGCAAATCTTTTAATCCGGCCCTGACTTAGCCTTACAATTTTAGCCACTGTCAACTGAAGAGAAGAGACTACATCATTAGATTACACAGGGGGATCAGATTTACAGTAACCATTGGCGCGGTTTTTTCGGATTAGGCGATAAATAATTTTTTCTAGCAACCTGTCTGACTTTGACTGATTCGAATTCCTTGACTTTGCAACGATGATGTTTTCTGTCAACCCTATCTGACCGTTATTTGCTCATTTTGGTTGGGTTTCTGTTCTGGAAAGTCGCTAGAATACGGACTTTTGGCGCGATTTCAGAAAGTTCCCCAATGGTTACCGTACAGTTAATTTCTACCTACACAAGGTCCTTCTTAACCCCTTCTACAGATCAGTTCTTAAGATATTGAAAACAGGTTTAATGGAATGATTGTTCCCATAAAATTCTGTATAGAATATTGTGAGTATAGTTTGTTACTTAGAGAAATATTCATCATCCATGTATAACGGATTTGACTTTATTTACTAATAAAAAAACATTGAAAAATAACAGAAAACTCAGTACATTGCATCATTACACATAATCATGCTATGCATCTTATTTACAATAAATAAATAATTAAAAACTGTTAGAATTGAAATAAATAACAGTTGAAACTCATTAAAATTTCTGATTTAAAGAGTTAAAAAATAATTTAATGTGAATATCAAGAATTTAAAATTTGTACTTTACCGGCCACTACTATTCTCTCTGGTACGTTCATAGTTGATTTAATTTCTTGTGGGACAAATATGTTATTTTCTTTGGGTTCCGTTCCAAAGACGCAAATTTTATCAGGAACATGCATCTTAGACGACATTTCTGCTGTAAAATTTGTATCATAGTGTGAATCATATGAACTAGTAGAAGTATGACCAGGTGAAGAATTCATAGACATAATGTACAAGTTAAAAATAAGTCAACAAAATAACCCAGAATTATGAATTATTACAAAAGAGAGTTATATAGCAAAATACATTTCTCAAAAATTTTGTCTGTTTATTTTATTTTATCATTGACTGTTAAAAGGAACGGTCGCAGTTAATGGATAAATATTATAACCGTTTTTTTTTCCGATTTCATTTTCGCGTTTTACTTTGGTTGGCATTTTTTGCATTCTTCCAATAGACTAATCGTGAGGAATAAAAAAAAATACTTGTTTTTATAAAATATATCCTTATCCAGTCGTCTCCACTTTCCAGAAATTGTAAATCCATCTTCCCAGCTCATCTTATCCCTCTCGATCATGCGTCTATGATTTACAAAAAAATGGTATTTTCTTTGGGTAATTATCTCTTGATATACTGCAATTATTCATTTTACGATATCGTCATAAAGTTGCTTTGGTTGCCAGCTCGCTGGGTAGACCTCATTAGGGCCGTAATTTCAGCACTTTTTATTGAAGGGGGGAGGGGGGGGGACGTTTTGGCGTCCTCTGATGATAAGTAGTCTAGAGTATAGTAGTGCAAATTACTAACTTCTAATTACATTAGTAGGCGAACACCCCAAATTCTAAAATTTTTACTATTACTTTAATTTTTTTCCAAATTTGGCATAGTGATTTCAAATTTAATGAACAATGCTTTTTGGGCTATTTTTTTTATTTAAATATAATTGATTTATTCTAAACGGTGTTTTTCAACTAAAAAAGGGGAGTTACGCCAACACCTTCTAGCATAAAAAGTTTTACATTAATTTACCTGAAATTTTTCACAGATGCTATTTCAATATATATCTGTGCCATGAACCTCTAACATCTGGTGTAAGTATACAAGTTTTTTTTTTAAAAAAATGTCCAAGTGTAAGTTAATCGAAAAAAAAAAAAACTCTTTTTTTAGTAGAAAAACACCGTTTAAAATAAATAAATTATATTTAAATAAAAACAAAAGCCAAAATAGTATTATTCATTATATTTGAAATCACTATGCCAAATTTGGAAAAGATTAAAGCAATAGTAAAATTTTTAGATTTTTGGGAAATTTTAGGTATTCGCCTACCCTAACTAATTATTAATTTTTATTTCAGGTTATTAAATTAGTTACCTTAAATTTATTTAACCTTAATTTTAAATTAAGTTTGAATAAGTAAGCATTACTTCAGTTTTTTAAAACAAATTTAAACTTACAATTCAAAAATTCGATGTTGCCGACTTATCTCTGGCAAAACTAAATTAATTATAATTAATTATAAATCAATGGCTAAGTAATTATAATTAATTAACTGAAAATACAAATTGGTCTAACTAATTAACTGAAAGAGCTAATTTATTATGATAAATTAACAATTATATAAGGGTCACCTATGTCAAGGTCACCTATGAAATGACCTTGATTGAACAAATGGTACTGCACCCGGTTTAATAAAAGTGCTTTAATAAAAGTGTGGGATCGCCCTTCTAGCATTTTGTCAGACTACTTTTAATCTTTCATCTGGAAGGGTTCATTAGTTAATGCTGTATTTTTTGTTTCATGGTCAATCTGAGTTTTAAAGATGTGTGGCGTCTGCCACTGCTCTTTGTGTTAGTGGTGGTGACGTCACAACAGGCCAGCACATAGGCAAGCCAGTGCCAGGAATCTGGCAGCAGGAAGAGAAGAAGGAGAACAACAACTTGTCTCGAGGCAGATTCTCCCCGGCTCCTTCGAACTTGTGTTGCTGCTACTGCATCTTTATTTTCCTAAACCTTTTTCCAATTTAAAATCTTAATATTGTAAACAACTTGTAAATTATAATCATGTATTAAACAGTTAGTGTTATTAAGGAATTACTCTGGATACAATCATTCCGACAATACTACATTGATGACTGGACTATAGTGAACACGCAACCATGCAGGACAATAACAACGTGGTTCCCGCTGCATCCATCGCTCGTGTGGCAGTGAAGGCCCCACCTTTCTGGCGAGGAAATCCAGAAATATGGTTCCGGCAGATGGAAAGCCAGTTCGTTCTAGCCGGAGTCACCGTGGAATTGACAAAATTTCATCACGTGGTGTCCGCCCTGCAACCCGAGGAGCTTGCCATCGTCGGCGACCTCGTCATGAATATTCCAGCTGAAAACCCTTATACGACCATTCGAGATCGATTGTGCAACCAGTACGCCGACACAAAGGAGGAGCAGCTTCGGGACCTGATCTCCGGGATGCAACTGGGCGATAAGAAACCTTCAAGACTACTTCTGGAGATGAAAGGAAAAGCTGGCACAATGGCTGAAGATCTTTTGAAGACCCTGTTTATGCAACGCCTCCCGCCTCATGTCCAACAGATTTTGGCCATTTCCAACGACAGGTTAGAAAAGCTGGCTGAAATAGCAGATGGCATCATGTCGTTAGCAGGTGGAGTGGCAGTACACGAGATCAAGGGACCAGTAAACCAAGTTCCCCAACAGACCGGGTCGCTGGAAGAACCATCACTGCGCTCCATGCTGATGGAAATAACGGCCAGACTAGATCATCTTGAGACTCGTTCCCGGAGCAGGTCGAGGGATCCATGGAGAGGAAACAATCGTCAGCGTTCCTCCAGCCGCCACCGGGACTCCAGCGGCCAGCGTTCATCGCATTGCTGGTACCACCAAAGATTTGGGGAGAAGGCCTCCAACTGCAAACCCTCTTGTACCTGGAAGCAGGAAAACTAAAGAGGCCGTCACTCGCTCTAGAGGGTGACGGCAGGGTGGAGATACATCGTTTATTCCTGAAGGACAAGTCCACTGCATCACAATATCTTATCGACACTGGAGCCGATGTTTCAGTAATTCCTCCTACAGAAGCCGAAAAACGCCACCCTCCCGCCAAACTCCAGTTGTTTGCAGCTAATGGGTCCCCTATCACAACCTATGGTAAGAAGCTCTTACAGTTGGATTTAGGTTTACGCCGAGAATTTCACTGGCCTTTTATCGTCGCCTCGGTGTCTCAACCCATCATCGGCTCTGACTTTTTACGTCATTTTGGTCTACTCATCGACATCCGCCATGGTGCTTTGATTGATCCCCTTACCCACCTCAGGTCAACAGGAAGGGTCAGTGAAAACGAATCTCCAGGAATCAAATCCATCTGTGAGGACACCAAGTTTCATGCCCTTCTGTCACAATTCCCGTCAATCATGGTAGCGGGTACAGACACTCGACAAGTGAGGCACGACATCAAGCATTGTATACAGACGACAGGGCCGCCAGTCTTCTCCAGACCTCGAAGACTTCCGCCTGATAAACTGGCAGCAGCAAAGCGAGAATTCCAGTTCCTGGTCTCGACGGGGGTATGCAGGCCGTCGAAGAGTTGCTGGGCATCGCCACTTCACATGGTGCCCAAGAGTAATGGGGATTGGCGTCCCTGCGGAGATTTCCGGAAGCTGAATGGCATTACAGTACCCGACAGATACCCAGTGCCCCATATACAGGACTGCCTGCAGGTATTGGAGGGAAAAACAGTTTTTTCCACCCTGGATCTGGAGAAGGCATACTTCCAGATACCTGTACGAGAGGAAGATGTCCCAAAAACAGCTGTTGCAACACCATTTGGACTCTTCGAGTTTCTATATATGCCTTTTGGACTCTCGAATGCAGCCGCCACATTCCAGCGTTTTATTCACCAGGTTTTAGGAGACCTCGAATTCTGTGTCCCCTATTTTGATGACGTGTTGGTAGCATCACAAAATGAACACCAGCACTACGAGCACCTCAGGCAGGTATTCCAGCGCTTTCAAGAGTACGGAGTGATCCTCAATGCCTCCAAGTGTGTCCTCGGCAAATCACAAGTAAAATTCCTAGGACACACTATCACCTCTGAGGGTATCATGCCTCTGTCTGAAAAAGTCTCTGCCATTGTGGAGTTCCCTAAACCTGACACCATCCGAGAGCTGCGTCGCTTCCTTGCAATGATAAATTTCTACCGTCGTTTTCTTCCGCATGCAGCAAGCACACAGGCACCTCTGAACTCAATGCTGAAGGGCAGCAAGAAGAACGACAGAACACCTATCGTCTGGACAGAGGAGGCAAGCATAGCCTTTGAAGAATGCAAGAAGAGCCTAGCTGATGTTGCTACACTGTACCATCCATCACAAGATGCCAAAATCGCCATCGTGGTGGATGCTTCAGATACAGCCATGGGTGCTGCCCTGCACCAGCAAGTCGAGGGAAGTTGGCAGCCGCTGGCTTTCTACTCAAAAAAGCTATCCCCAGCTCAACAGAGGTACAGTGCCTACGACAGAGAACTCCTCGCAGCATACATGGCTATCAGGTACTTCAGGCACATGGTTGAAGGCCGCCCCTTCACATTGTTTACCGACCACAAGCCCCTGATTTACGCATTCCAGCAAAAGGAGGACAAATGCTCACCTCGACAGACGCGTCAGCTAGACTACATTGGTCAGTTTACAACTGACATCCGCCATCTCAAGGGGACAGACAATGTGGTAGCAGACGCTCTCTCCAGAATAAACATTGACGTAATCAACACCCCCTCACCTGTCAACTTCCAACAGATGGCCGCAGAACAGGCTGCTGATGTGGAGTTGAAGAACCTCTTAGAAGACCCTAGCACATCATCCCTGGTGTTAAAGTCACTCCCAATTGGACAACCCCCAGTATCTCTCTACTGTGACATTTCAACAGGCAACATTCGTCCTTTTGTGCCAGACACTCTTCGCCTGGAGGTCTTCACTAACCTGCACTCCCTGTCCCACCCTGGCATTCAAGCATCAGTTAAGTTAGTTAGTGAAAGATATGTCTGGCCTTCAATGAAAAAGGACATTACATCATGGGCGCGTACATGCCTGAATTGCCAGAAGTCAAAGATTTCCCGACACACCAGAAGCTTGATTGGGAATTTTGTACCACCAAGTGCGCGATTTGATCACATCCATATAGATCTGGTTGGGCCTCTTCCACCATCGGAAGGTTTCCGCTACTGCCTTACGTGTGTTGACAGATTTTCAAAGTGGCCTGAGGCATTCCCCTTGGTAGACATAACAGCTCAATCAGTTGCTAGGGCACTCTACGCTGGCTGGATTGTCAGGTTCGGACCCCCTCTAAGGATGACGACCGACCAAGGAACGCAGTTTGAGTCATCGCTCTTCGATGCCCTAACCAAGTTCCTCGGCACCAACCGACTTCGTACTTCACCATACCATCCGGCAGCCAACGGCCAGGTCGAGAGGCTGCACAGACAGCTGAAGGCAGCAATAATGGCACATGGAAACCTTCAGTGGACAGCAACTCTGCCCACTATCCTACTGGGTTTCCGAGCTGCCTGGAAGGAGGATTTGGGAGCAACGACAGCCGAGATGGTGTATGGGAGCCCGATTCGCCTTCCAGGAGAGTTTCTCACGCCTGCCTCCAGTCCCGCTGATCCAACCACATTTGTGGGGAAGTTGCGTGAGGCCATGCAGCAGCTGACGCCAGCTCCAACGCTGCCACATCGCGACCAAACCATATTTGTCAGCAAGGATTTGGAGACCTGCAGTCACATCTTCCTGCGGACAGATTCTTTAAAGCGGAGCCTTCAACCCCCATATGAGGGCCCCTTCAAGGTGATGGATAGGGGCAACAAGGTCATCAAAATTTTAAAGAATGGATCAGGGTGCACAGTAAACATCGATCGTGTAAAGCCAGCATACATAGCGAGGGAGGAAGGTGATTATGCCACTGGAGAGAGGCGATCAAAGGCATCGGCTTGCGAGCAACAACACAAGAGCCCACAGTTATCTGGCGACCTGCAAACTTGCCCCAACAATCAAACAGCTATAAAGACTCGTTCTGGAAGAACTGTCCGTTTTAATTCGAAATATTTGTAGTCTCGCTATCACTGGAGGGGGGCTCCTGTGGCGTCTGCCACTGCTCTTTGTGTTAGTGGTGGTGACGTCACAACAGGCCAGCACATAGGCAAGCCAGTGCCAGGAATCTGGCAGCAGGAAGAGAAGAAGGAGAACAACAACTTGTCTCGAGGCAGATTCTCCCCGGCTCCTTCGAACTTGTGTTGCTGCTACTGCATCTTTATTTTCCTAAACCTTTTTCCAATTTAAAATCTTAATATTGTAAACAACTTGTAAATTATAATCATGTATTAAACAGTTAGTGTTATTAAGGAATTACTCTGGATACAATCATTCCGACAATACTACAGATGTCGTGCTTCGTGCCAACAAAGAGTCATTTGCGGGAAATTTTAATCCATTACTTTATTTTGAAAAAAAAAAAAAAAAACTGCTGTCGGAGATATTCAAATGCTTCAGAAAGCTTATTTAGAAATATTCCATTTGAATCAACCTGAAAATTCTGGTTTAGTCGATTTAAAAATGCCGATTTTGATGTGACAGGCAAAGATAAGGGGGGGGGGGAGGGGGTTTGAAATGCGTGCTTATAGAATTCGTAAAATATTGTACATTTTCAAAAAAAAAATAATAATAAAAAGATGTCATGAGGTTTACTCATCCTTACAAAAAGATTGTAACATTTCTAAATGAGGTTGTATAAAATCGAACTAGTTGGCGGGAAAGCGAAACGAATTAAATACATTTTCAAATTTCTTGTTTAATCATTAAATAATTATAGTTTTTATTGCGGTTTCGCCAGCAAATGATATTTATTATTTGATGGTCCAAAAAGACTATCAACAGTTTATTTTAGTTATTATAAATTATTAGAATTAAAATGAAAACTTGTTTTTATTTCGAACCTGATATATGATGATAAAGCTAGTAATCCATTCACGCTGTAGCTATGCTGTAGCTGGATTTTGTGACGTAACTGTCACTAGTAGTAGTACGCATGCGCGCGTGGTCAAAGCTGTACTTCTGAAGCTGGATTTTTGAATCGTTTTCCAAGCGATATCAAAGCTGTAAATTGGTTTCGGGCATGAGCAGTCATAAGAGTCATTTAGTTTTTAATAGTCCGTGGTTTTTAACTTAACACTTTACCTACGGGCGTCGACTGACCCACAGACAATAATCTAAACAGACTGCGCATTTACGTAGGTGAATAGGGCGAAAAGCCTCCGCCCCCTGAGCGTAGTAACAAGTTTAGTCACTAGGAGCGCTACAAATCAGCTGCCTATTTTCAGCTCTATTTAGGAGCTTTAACGTAGCTAATAGCGCCTCGTAATTTAAAACCCTAGTCAAGTGATGAAATTTTTTACTTTTTTGCCTGGTTTGGAACGTTTTTAACTGCCTACTTTTAACCACCAAAACGGATTTTAACACAGCTATAAAAGTTTCGTAACCCATGTAATTTTCGCTTTTCTTAACGGACTGCGGCACTTGACCAGAGTTCTAAACTACGAGGCGTTATTGACTGTGTTAAAGCTCCAAAGGGCGGCTAGAAATAGACACCCGGAAATCATTACATTATTAATGGGCTTATTTCACGGGGGTCTGGCAACAGCTCCGCGGTCTAGTTTTCTTTTTTCTCGAATTACTTTTGTTTTTATTCAAATTGTGTTTTCTAAGAATAAGTTAATTTAGTTATTTTTAAAAATTACAAAATCTTGCTGTGCTGTTGGTTGTTTTAATCATTTATCAAGGAAAACTTGCATCGAAAGAAGTTTTAATTTTAACAACTATAATATTCTTAGAAAATTCGATTTGGCAAATAGAATGCAAAAGTAATTCGAGAAAAATGAAAACAAAATTGCAGAGCTGTTGCTAGTTCCCACGTGAAGCAGAGGTGTTGCTAGTTCCCACGTGAAACCCCCTGGTTATTTAATTTAAACAGTGAATATATTATTTATATATTTACTGAACATGATAACTATTGTTATAATGTTTTTATATATGATAAAAAAATTAAAAACTTTATAAAAATCTAAGTAAATATGCAAACAGAAATTACCACAAAACATTGAAAAAGAATTTTAAACCTTTAATTTACAATTCCAAAATTTACATTTGTAAAAGGATTTTTTGTATAACCAAATTATACATATAAATTAACTTCAGGCATATATATATATATTTGGCATATCAATTTAACTTTTTCAAATATTATTATAACATGTTTTTCAGAAGAAAGGAATCAGTAATAATGAGACTGCATGTCAAAATAATAAGTATGTAGATAAATTTACAATTAATTATCAAGTTTGAAAGACAATTAAATATTTACAAGTTTTTAATTAGGTGTTTACAAGTTTTGAAATGGTAAATATAGCTTTTCTTTAAATGGCTTTTCCTTGATACAAAAACATCAATTCCTTTGCTAATTATTTTATAACACAGCCAATTATAGTTTGTATAATATCAGAACATACAAGAAGCTAGAAATAATGTTGTTACAAATAAAGTGTTTGATTATAATTTTTTTTCCTCAAATAAAATTAGAGTTTGCTTCTAGAGCAAGTAAAAATAACTCAATTTCTCTAAATAATCCAATGATTAAGGGGGAAAATATAAATATTAATTTATAAAATATAATAATAATTTACAGCCTACAAGTTCTGTAAGGAAAATAATTCATAATTTCTCATAAATTTATCAAAACTTTGTTTAATCATTAGTTTATGTAGTGCTGGACTTTTGTAATCACAAACACACAATGTAAGAAAATAAATGCAAAATATTTTTTTAAATAAAATAAAGGAGATATATTTACAAAAAATAATAACCCAATAAAAAATAACTACCTATCCAAAAAAGTCAACTAAAGGAACATATGTTAACAACATCTCAATTCTAGAACAACATCATAAAACCAATATATCTGTTAATTTTTATATTAAGCTCTTAATAATCTAAAGCAAAATTTTATTAGTAGGTACCCACACTGTATGTTGCATTTTTTTACTCAGAGCAATATAGTATTTAAAAATAAATTTATAGATAGGAAAAGAGGCATGCAAGTAATTTTGTACAATTCAAGGAATAATTGTAATGGCCAAGTTGGTGTACTTGAGTAGGTGTTCCAACAAATCTGGTGTTATTTGGCCCCTTAGAGATACAGGTTATGGAATGAGTTTTCACACAAATAAGCCCATCTATTTCTTCATCCTATGTAGAAAAAGCCTTTCTAATATACATCACATCAAAATTATGAATAAAAATCCACAAAAATTTTAAAATGCTCATTAAACGAAGCGATTAATTTACAATATATTGTTAGACCTTAAATTTTACTAGCCAAGATTTCAAATTAATTTTTAGTGAAATGAAATAGTAAGTTTTGAATCAAAAAGTTCCGATATTGTATGAAAATATCAGCTCTAACTATTAAATTAGTTTTTTAAAAAAAATAATAATAATTAGATGCTAAAAACACCTAGCATATGACATAAATTAAAAATTGAACAATTTAATGAATTTTGAAGAAGGAAGTGTCAAATTATTTTTGGAAACTAAATATATCCTGCCTGAAAAATTTATTATTTTAGGTGTAGAAATTCCTACAAATCTGGTGGTAACTGGTCCATTCATATAGATATTTAGAAGAGATCATTAGGGAGCACCTGAGTAGGCACCCAACACAACCATATCATATTTAACATGCACTCTCTCTACACCGGGACATTCGACTAACATTTTAAGCTGCACGGTCCGCTTCTAGGTCGGCAGTTAGGTCATTTGTTTAAAACATAGTTTTAAAAACTAACAGCAATAATATTATAACTCTATATATATATCTTATTTAATAAAGGTACACGAAAGAAAAGTGTAACTCAGTTAGTCTAATAACATTTAATTACTTTAAATAAAAAAATTAATGACCGAAGACCAAAAAAAAAAAACACAGATGTTTTAAGTGTGTTAAGCTACATATATCGAAACTTTTCACTACAAAAATAACCAACCATTCTTAAGTGATCGAGCATTTAGCTCTGATCAAGAAAACAAGAATATTTGAATAAATTAAACACTAACCTATCTTACCTTACCTTCAAAAACACTTATCTATCAATATCCTTATGAACGTAAAACAGTTTCATAAAATACATTAAAAAATGTGTTTTGATGAGAAAAAAACACAACAAAAACATTTGTCTCCACTCCAGGCCTCTCTCGAGTCGCAATTTTCTTCTCCGCAATGCGCAATACATTACTTTTCAAAAGTGGCGCGCATTAATTTATCCAAGTTTGAGCATAATTAGTACAAGATGCGCGCGCTGCTTGGAGTCGCACGCAGTTTTCAACCAGTCACGTGATAATTAGTTCTAACTTTAGTCACTTGGTAGCGCGATCATTGGTTGCTTCGAAGTTTAGTCACTTGGTGGCGCGATCATTGGTTGGTTCGAAGTTTAGTCACTTGGTGGCGCGATCATTGGTTTGAAGTTTAGTCGCTGGATGGCTGGTGACGTCATTCTCTGAAAAAAAAAAGTTCCGATTGGAATGTCTGTTTACGTTGATTGTCTGTGGACTGACCCATAGACTAAGAACACTCTAAGTTTCAAACTCTCATTGGAGAATTTCTACATTGAAATTGACATAGAAACTAGCGCGCCCCCTTTGTGTCTAAGGGAACTAATTTAATGGTTTCTGGCTGCCTATTTGCAGTCACCTTTAGGAGATTTAACAGAGCCAATGACATCTCGTAATTTGGAACCCTTATCAAGTGACGATAGGAATCTATTTTTTACTACAACTTATTTTTGACTTTATTTTTGAATGTATACAGCTAACTTTTATATCCCTCGTAGGCCCATCCTCAAGATATTTGACCTTGTGCTTCTTTTTCTCCATTAATAAACCTACAGACTGACTACGCTTGTCATTTTAGACATGGTCCCCCAAAGATCCACAAGTGATTCGATTGAATAACTCGTCAAATATTCATCCAAATGTAACAAAAACTTAGATTTAGGGGTTTTCGAGGGTTTTTCATATTTCTAAGTAATTAAAATTGGATGTTGCTATTGAAAATTTTAAAAATCGTAACATTTTTAATATTAAGACGAACCCTTATGCAAATTTTGTGTCATGCAATTAACTCAAAATGTTATTTGTTCACATAGTCAAAAAGGTCCGATGTAAAAGGATGACTAACGGTTGAAATAATCACTAGTGGGTAGCTTTTTTTTAACAGAGAACATTCCGAAGAAACAGTAGCCTTACAATCGGAAAGTACAATTATGCCAATCAACAAATCAACCTTTAATAGTGTTTTAGTTCCTTTCGACACGTTAGAAGAGCTAGGCATTAGATTAAGTTGCTGGTCTAGAAGATTTTTAGTCTACGGGTCAGTCGACGCCCGTAGGTAAAGTGTTAATATTCTTATGCGTTTACTTTTTATTGAGAGAAATAACCCATAAATCAAGAAACTTCCATCCACGCTGGATACAGCAAATGACGTCAAAAAATCCAGCTACAGCATAGCGTGAATGGATTACTGGCTTAACTGTTTAGCAAAATAGTAATAAATAAACAATAAAAGAGCCTATCAACAACTTATAAATATATGATTGATTAAAAATAACTAATAAGCCAGCTATCGATAAAATAATCTATCAATATTGATGTTTCACTTCTTAAGCGACAGCAGTTTTATAGGCATAAAAATAATGTCTCGATTGGATAATCAATACAGTGGGGCGGGCGGAGCTCCGTTACGTGTCATAGCATTAATCACCAAAACCCCTAAAAAAATACAGGAATGAATTTAGAACTGACTTACTTTAAGGGGTCATAGGAGTCTTAAAAATGTGCAAAGAAGGTACTACAAAGCATAGTTTGATCTTTCATGTAATTTTTTTAACTACTCAATACAGAAGTATAATTTTTTTATATGTAATTCTACAAGATTTATTTATTATAAAACAAATTTTAAAATTTATGAAACTTTAGCTAAAACTAAAATAAATGATAATAAACATAAAGCTTTTTGAACACATTGGGATTAGGCTTGCAATTTTGAGGTCAAAATTGAAAGTATTACCAAGAAAATGACTTTATATTGTACAAATATGTGCAAACAAAGAATTATACCTAAATTCTCAGCTTAATTTTAATTAAAAATTATTTTGAGAACTTTTTTCTAAAAAAATTAATAAAATTTTTAATTTTTTTAAAAATAATTTCTAATTAAAATTGAGCTGATAATTTAGGTATAAGCCTTAGTTTGTACATATTTGTACAATATAAAGTCATTTTCTTGGTCATTTTTTCAATTTTGATCTCAAAATTTGCCGCGCAAGCCTAATCCCAATGTGTTCAAATAGCTTTATGTTTAATGTCATTTATTTTAGTTTTGGCTTAAGTTTCATAAATTTTAAAATCTGTTTTATATTAAATAAATCTTATAGAAATACATATAAAAAATTATACTTATATTGAGTAGTTAAAAAAAATTACATGAAAGGTCAAACTATGCTTTGTAGTACCTTCTTTGCATATTTTTAAGACTCCTATGACCGGGTCATAGGAGTTTTAAAAATGTGCAAAGAAGGTACTAGAAAAAAAACTAGCAAAGAAGGTACTAGTGCAAAGAAGGGATCACGTGGGATCTGGCACCAGCTGTGAGGTCTTGATGTTTTCATTTTTCTCGAACTACTTTTGTTGATATTCAAAATTGAGTTTCTTAAGAACTTTATTTTAGTCTTTAGTAACTTATTCCAGTTGTTATTTTTTTAATTACAACTTCTTGCTCTGCTGTTGGTTGTTTTAATCATTTATCAAGGAAAATTTGCATTGAAAGAAGTCGGAATAAAAAAAATAACAACTAAAATGTTTATAGAAAACTCAATTTGGAATAATATGGCAAAAGTAATTTGAGAAAAATGAAAACAAGGCCGCGGAGCTGTTGCCAGATCCCTCGTGACACAAGCCCATTAATTCAATCGAAGCTCCGACAATGCCTATGTACCCTCTAGTAATTTTTGCAAAACTTACATTACATTGCTAATATATTGGGTCAAAGATGTATAAATTTATTAATATAATTATCTATTTGTCGAAAAAATATGAATGCAATTTCCAAAATTAGATATCAATGAATATATTTTTTATTTTATTGTTGCCTTAAAATTTTTTAATTTTTCTATAGCCGTGACGTCACTTCCATTTTTATTTATGCTACTTTGTTAAAAAAAAAAAGGGGGGGGGGGGGGAGGAGTAGGAAGGGACCTCCTTGTTCTTGAAACGTTGAAACGAGATCTAACGAGAAGCGCAATTCCAAATCCTATTCCAGTGTCCTGGTAACACATAACGAGATAAAACGGATTCTTAGTTTAGGGTTACTCTATTTTTCACACCTAGCTCTTCGCAAAGTGATTGTATTTTTTTAAGTTTAATTTTAGTTCTTCCCTTTTCACATAATACTTTGGGCTTTTTGTATATGCGAAAAATATTTTCATTTATCATAAATTAATTTGATTTTTTAGAATGCTGATGTCATATAGTGCGTCTCTAAAGTTTAGACAAAAGACATTTTGAATCACGAAATTTCACTGAAAAGGTTTATTCGAAAAAAATTTTGGTAGTAAGGATGAGACAAGTACATATAATTAAAAATATCACAAAGAAAACAACCAATAATAAATTATTTTATTTGAATTAGTTGTAAAATGTACCCAAAAAATATGTCTCATAAATATAGACAAAATCGATTTAATGTCGTTTAATGATCTAATTTCGAATTTTTTTGCTAGAATTGTATTTCTGTTTGACTCGATTAATTAAAAAACACGTTCTACTGTTGAATTTTAACTATTTTGTACCATTCCAGAATCCAGGTTCCAGGTCCAATTACATACCAGCAGCAAATACATCCGTTTTAGCTTTATTACGGGGAAATATTGCTGGTGATTGGCGTAATATCTAATATATATCCAAATTAGGTGTAGATAACGACTATATGCCTAACACAACAGACCGAAAAGTTTCGCGCTATTTAAGACAGGTAATGACGCACTTCCAGGAAAAAAACGGCCATTTTTTTTAATTTAAAAGACCCAAAATCACAAAAATTGGTCTGTTGCGCACTGTATCACGATATAGAGTTTGCTTCTTCAAAAAATCCAAAAAAGTCCAGAATTTTAACCCAAATCCACCCCCATATAACATTCGATATTTCTCCTCAAATTTGCTTTTCTCGAGTTTTAGGAAACACAAACACCGTTTTTTTTTTCAAACCAGGGGAAAAGAATCAGTTTAACTGAAAAAAAAAACCCTGTTTAAAGTTCTCAAAAACCGGTTCTAATCGGTTAAACTTATTATTTTCACCCGTTTGAAAAAAAAAAAAAAAAAAAAAAAAAAACGGTGTTTCCAAACTCAAATTTGAGGAAAAATATCGAAAGATATAGGGGTGGATTTGGGTTTAAATTTTTGACTATTTTGGATTTTTTTGAAGAAAGGGCAAACTCTACATCGTGTTACAGAGCACAACAGACAATTTTTTTTGTAATTTTGGGTCTTTTCCATTTAAAAAATTGCATTTTTTTAACCAGGAAATGCGTCATTTCATGTTTTACAATGCGCGAATCGGTGGCGAAACTTCTCGGTACTGTTGTGTAAGGCATATAGTCGTTATATACAACTAATTTGGAAATACATTACGCCAATCACTAGCAATATTTCCCCGTGAAAGAGCTAAAACGGCTTTTTTTGCTGATGGTATGTAATTGGACCAGGAATGGTACAAAATGGCTTAAATTCAACTGTAACACGTGCTTTTGATTCATCATATCAAACAGAAATACAATTCTAGCAAAACAAGAAGTTCTTAAAGAACTAAAATAGCCTACTTTTCTGTTACTTAAATACTTACTGAAATTCTATTCGGCAAACAACTTGGCTCCTAACAGTAAATATCATCTGCACTAGATTTATACACATTAGGAAAAAAATCGCTAAACGCAGCATTCAGCTGTATTTTAAACTTCTAAAAGCCAAAATCAACTATTTTCCTTAATATTCTTTCACAAATTAATTTAATATAATTGATCGTCTGCACTATTTATTTGTCGTTCGAAGAATAATTAAACATTTATTAATAACAAAAATAATGTAACTACACCAAACTGCATTCAGCTATAATTTAAACTTCTTAATGTAAAAATTAACTATTTTCATTAATTTTCTATCGCATATAAAATTAATATTACTCATCGTCTGCTTGATTTATTTGTAGTTTTTAGAATAACTATATATTTATTAAAAACAAAAAACATAAAACTACTCCAAAATGCTATTAAAGTAAGAAATGTAAATTAAAATTAATCAGGATTATACGCAAAAAATATGCCTTGACACTTAGTTAGAAAACAAATAATTAGCAATCATTTTGTATAAATATACTCGACATAAGTTATTTGAGGAGCAAATATTTTTTCAACTTTAACCCTCGAATGCATAAATTTTTTTTTTCGTCCCGAAAAAATATAAATGTATCTTTAGCACTCATTCATTATGGAAAAAATACTGAAAAAAATTTAACTGCATTAGAATTTAAATAATTTCAATTTTTAATTTTTTTCCATACAATAAAAACCAACTGCAAAATTCCAATTTTGATAATAATGACTAGAAAACTTCTAAATATATTTCAAAATAACCCTCTTTAACTATAATTAATTTTTCAAAACAATTTATTTGTATTTAGTACTAATAGTATTACTATACTTTGAATACTGCCAAAAACGTAATTTCACGACTGTTAATAACCTCACTCTTTAATTGTGAATACAGTTTTACAACTGTCCTCTATGAGGGTTATTATTAACTAAAACTTCAAAATGGAATGTAATACATGAAAAAAAAAACACAAATTTGTCGAGAGGGAGGCCTACTTTAATAGAATAAAGTGGATTATGTAACTTGTTACCAAACGGTAACAGTATGCATTAGAGGGTTAACTTAAGCTACTTTTGCACTTTAACACCAACACACAAGATCGAGTTAACTTCGCTAAGCTTATAAACAAAAGTGGCTTAAATCAAAATTGGAGAAATGTCTTTTTTTTTTAAATGTTTGTTCTTCATTTGGTTTGGCTACACGAGGGCTATTGGCGACGGGTGTCGTATTTTAGAACAAGTGACAAGCCGACACCTGAATATAGGTCGGCAAATATTTTGGCGATGCCCGGGCCCGAACCTGGGACCTTTCGCATGCTAGGCGAGTGCCTAACCGACTGGGCTTCCCAGCCCTCACGGGGTTTGGATTAAAATTCCTAAGTCCATTTACAGTAGGTGCGAGGTCATTTTTAGCACATTGGCGAAGAATAAGCTTACTTATTTCATGTTTAAATTTTTAATTATAACGTATTGCTATGATGTTGTTCTTGCTTTTGAGAATGGGCTAGTAGGTACCCATACGTTTGAATTATGGGATGAGTTTAAGGAAAAACTTAATGATGTTGTGAAAAAACATGTTAAGTTCAAGCGTAAAAGTTCCCAAAGGAAACTGTATCCTATGTGGTTTTCCAATGATATTAAAAAGTCCCTTAGGTTAAAGCAGAAGGCGTATAAAATTGCAAAACAATCTGGTAGTGAGATGGATCAAGAAGCTTACAGAGTTGCTAGGAGAGAGTTTAAGAATATGAGTCGACAACATAAATCTGTATTAGAGGGGAATCTCGCTAGGGATATTAAGGATAATCCTAAGGGTTTTTTCGCTTATGCTAGAGGTAATGTTAAGCAGGGTAAGTCTATTGGACCATTTAAAGGTTGTCATGGACAGTTAATCCATGATGACATGGAAATGGCTAATCTTTTGAATGACTTTTTTGTTAGTGTTTTTAATAATGATTATAAAAATGTGCAGGTTTTAGGTGAGGTTACAGAAGAGCAGGAGTGTATTGATTGTGATTTTTCTAGAGAGGAAGTTATTCATCTTTTGAAAACCATGAAACCCAATAAAGCACCGGGGCCAGATGATATTTATCCTAAAATTTTAGTTGAGTGTGCAGAAGAGTTGGGAGATGTAATTCTGACTATTTTTAGGTCATCATTTAATTCTGGACAGGTGCCGGCTGACTGGAAACTGGCAAACGTCACTCCATTATACAAGAAGGGGCCTAAATCTGATCCGGGTAATTACAGACCAGTTAGTCTTACATCTGTTCTTGGTAAAGTTTTTGAATCACTGTTGAAAAAGCGCATTATGAATTTTTTGGAATCTAATCATTTTCTTTCAGATTATCAATATGGATTCAGAAAAGATAGGTCTTGTACATCTAATCTGTTAAAATTTTATGATACTGTTACAGAGGATATTGATAAAGGCAATATGGTTGATGTTATTTACATTGATTTCCAAAAAGCTTTTGATAAAGTTCCTCATGATGCTTTGCTATTTAAGATGAAAAGATTTGGGTTAGGGACAGCCACGATCCGTTGGATTCAAAATTGGTTGACCAATAGAAAACAAAGAGTTCACATTAATGGTAGGTATTCTGATTGGAATGAAGTTGTAAGTGGAGTGCCACAGGGCTCTGTACTTGGGCCAATTTTATTCATTATGTTTATTGATGATATCAGCTGGGGGTTGAATAGCAAGTTAAGTATTTTTGCAGATGACTTAAAAGTGACGAGTACAGTAAATTCTGTTGAGCAAATTGAGCAATTGCAAAGTGATCTAACGAAAATTACTGAGTGGGCTGCAAAGTGGGGCATGTCGTTCAGTGTGAATAAATGCCAAACCTTGCATTTGGGTAAGAACAATGTTAATTATTCTTATGTTTTACAGGGAGAAAGTATTCAAGACAGTGAGTTTGTTAAAGATTTAGGAGTTTTTGTGAGCAATGATTTTAAAATGAGTAAACAATGTGTTGAAGCAAGTAAGAAGGCCAATCGAATGTTAGGATATATTAGAAAAAGTATCACTTCTAAATCTAAAGAGATTATTTTGCCATTGTATAGGGGATTGGTAAGGCCACATCTGGAGTATGCTGTTCAGTTTTGGTCCCCCTTTCTCAGAAAAGATATTGAAATGCTTGAAAAGGTTCAACATAGGGCTACAAAAATGATTAAGGGTTTATCGGGTATTGATTATGTTAATAGATTAAGATCGTTAAACATGTATTCCCTGGAAAATAGGAGAACAAGGGGTGATTTAATTCAGTTGTTCAAGTTCATTAAACAGGGAGACATGGAGGGCTTAGGTTTTACCTTAAATAGCCGGACCAGAGGGCATGGTCTGAAGTTGAATAAGTCCTGCTTTAGAAGGGAAGTTAGAAAACATTATTTTTACAATAGAGTCGTCAATGAGTGGAATGCTTTACCAGAACATGTTGTGTATTCGAAGAGGGTGGAAGATTTTAAGAAGAATCTTGATAACTATTGGAAACTGGTAAAGAATTAGATTTATTTTGGACCAACCTTGCTGGGCCTCTGGCCTGTTGTTGGTCGACAATTTTTGTATTTGTATTTGTATTTGTATTTGTATTTATGGTTGTTCAAAGTTAATTTACTGGAACTGAGTCATGATATTTTTATCGGGAACGTTATCTCAGTTAATTGATTACTTTTCAGTTGTAATTATATTTTCAATTAAAATTCAACTACAGTTACATTGTATTTAATGGAATTTTTTTCTTAGTTTCTATTGATTCATCAATATTTTCATGTGGCCCTACGAGAATGTACTTATACCAGTATAACTGAAGTTTTCTCCATTTTACAATTTTTTTTAACCAAATTAATATAAATAATAAATAAAGTAACTGAACACACAACAGTAAAGAAAAAAGATAGAAAAACACATCAATAAAGAAAATTGTATAATTACTAGAAAAGTTTTATTGCATCATTTGAAATTATTCTATTGCTATTTAATATATATAATAACAATATAATGCATGAAAATCAGAAACTAATTATTTTTAATAACAAAACTATAATATTTTAAAATAATAGTTGCAGAATTTAAAAAAAAAATTAATTCGAATTGCAATGAAATCCCTAGTGAAAATTAAATAGAGACAAAATCTGTAAAAAACAGAGTAATAAGTTATTATTCATTTATTTTTATATACATATATGCGTTTTTGATATTACACTAAGCGCCAAAAAAGTGCTATAATAAGAAAACAGATGTTCATCGCCAATTTTAGTCGCCTAAATAACAAGATTCGAGGCTAGGATTGGCAAATCGTCTTTCTCCCACTGATTATTTTTATTCACTTCATTCGTGAAGCTACAAAAGCTTGCAGCGTACGTGTACGCAGGTCAAGAAAAAGGATTTTTTCAAGTCAGTAGGTTGCATCTTTATGACTGAGAATTATTTTTGATTTTGTGATACGCCAATCTGACATTCCCACTTGCTTTGAAATGTTTTGTGCCTGCTAAAATTGATTTTGATTATTTTTACCCTCTCCCATTTGGAACTGCGTTGCCACGGTAGCCATTGTTGCTATGTACTCTCGAACCCAGATTTCGGATTTACGTAGCAAGTAAATAGAAGCACGTGAGATTTTTTATTTGGATCGCCGAAAGATGCGTTTTTCGGCAGGAACTGTTTTGTTTTTGGAAATAGATTGATTGCTGCTTCTTCATAATCTAAGCATTTTTTAAGAAATATTTGTTTGGTAATGATATTTAAATTTTTATTATTTAAAATGATAGTTTTGAAACATTTTTTCTATGTTGTTTCACTTTTCTCAAAACAAAAAACAAATTCTGACATGCAAGATACTTAGCGATTTTCATTCAATTTTTATTAAAAGATAAATTAAAAGTTAAAATTTTCAAAATGCCTTCTAGTCCAATACGAGGATTTTCCATGGCAGACAATTCTACTCCAAACAGTTTTGAATGCACAAGCAGCATTGCTAGTCAGTATGATGAACCAGAAGGTGAACTAAAAAATGGAGGATCTTATCGTTTCAATCACGGTCACGCCTTGTTACGGCAGCAAATTCAACGCCCCATAATTCTGCAAACTCAAAAAGCATTCAGTCGAAGAAGATTCACATTTTCTGGAAATCAAGAGCAAAAAGTCATCTATAAAAAGAGACGACGGTTCACAAGCGTGGCCTTACCTACCAAATTTCTGCTTGGTGGAAACATTAACGATCCCCTAAACTTAGGCAGCTTGCAGGACGAGAAAATCAACCAGAAATTGAACGAGTTTTCTCCCGCTTCTTCTCCCATGCCCATGTCTAATCGACGGACACAAGTCCAGGTCATGATCCCTCCCAACATTTATGATCCGCTGAACTTGAACAATCGAGAAGACATTGAGTTCAATCTCCTTCACTCGAAACCCCGCAAACGCAGGAGACATCGCAAGGGAAGAAAAGAGGACGACATAGCGGACATTTCTCCGACGAACGAGCTACCACCAACATTCAGTCTGAACTCAGAGGCTGAACCTTCGGACATTTTTGTCTTGTCTGTTGATGAGTCTGTGGACAATCCAGAGGAAGATTTGAAACTTGAACCACCTTCAGGTATAGAAGATCCAATAAGGGATGAAGAAACTGAGCCTGAGAAGATTGCCATTAGAGGGTCTCTGTGTAAAACTGTAAAAAAGACGCTGCTATCAAAAAGCATTTCAAGAGACGACAGTGCCAAGTCTGCAGTTCACAAACAAGCCGCAAAACACAGGAAGACAAGAGTGAAACAAGACACTGTGAAATTCCGCGCGAATGCCGAAAAGTTCTGTTATGGTAACCATGTGATGAACAAGGCAAACTGGCACCCTGATGGCGCTGAAACACATGTCGACCATCGGCTTGGCTTCTTGGACGAAAGGTTCTTCCACCTTAAAGACGTTCTGGATATTGGAAGTAATACGGGTGAACTGTCATTGTACATAGCTTCTCATTGCCATCCAAAGAAAGTGGTTGGGATCGACATCGATAAAAAACTTGTGAATAAAGCCCAACGAACAATCCGCCTTCATCTGAGTCGAGAAGTTGAAAGAAGCGAAGAGTTTCCCGCATCCATGGCTGCCTTCTATGGTCCTTTGTCAAAGATAGTCCAGCCAACAATGAAGAATCCCTGCCAGTACCCAAATAATATTACTTTCTTGGAGGTAAGTTGATTTCTTGATGAAATTTTACCATTTTGGTTAAAAAAGATTATCAGTCCCATAGGGTTATTGCAATAGTTTTGGAATAACAACCTCTGCCGAAATATTGCTTTGCCATGTTAACCCTTTTCCCGCCAGGTATGGGAATCGACATATCATTGAAATGAAACGAATTTGAAACCATAATGTTATCTAGTTAATATATTTGAAGTTTGAAAGTGCCAAAAAAATACAGCAGATGGCGATACTATTTTGAAACTTTATCAACTAATGATTAAACAGCTGAATGTTATTTTCTTTTCAATTTTTTTTCAAATTGATGTTATGATGATTCCCATACCTGGTGAAAATAGGATAACATGTCATAGCAATTCCTTTGCCAAAGTTGTGATTTCAAAACTAATGCATTTAGTTCTATGGGACTGACAGTGCCTCTTAATGCCACCTAATATCAATCCACGTTATCAGAAATTGTCTTAAGTGTCTATTTATTTAATGCTTTTTTTTTCTTTCTAATATTACTATTTAGTGTGAATAATTAGAATAGTTATTGTCAAAGCCAGCATTAACAGAAAAAAATTAATAATTATCTGTACAGTTTTTTTTTGATATCAGAATAACTTAACTTCGCTGATAAATGATATGATTCCCCATTACCTATTTGAAAGTCCATGAAATTTTTTTAACATAAAATTCTCTGGCATCTTTACAATACTGTATGATAAATTAAGACTTCTATTTGCTACAAACATATTTTCTTAATTTGGTATGCTACAGCCTTGTAATTAATACCTATAATTAATAAGTAAATTGTTCACAAACGTTTAAAAATAAAATTGAAAATCTTGTATTTTCCTAATAGTTTTTTACTTAGCAAAACAAATGTTCTAAACAAATAAATAATTCAATTATTATAAGCTTTATTGCAAGGAAATATGGTGGATTGAGGTACAAATTTGAGACAAGAGTTTTTGGGGATTTTTTGTAAAATTAATTTTTAAATTATAAAAATACTTTTGATTGGCATAGTAAGGTATAAATCTTTAAATAAGTACTTGCAGATGCTACTATATAAATAGTTGTAAAAGGTATTTTAAAATATGTTTAAAATGGTGTTTACATATAATGCAATTTTAAATGCAGAGTCTCAACTTTAAAAATTTCCCAAACCTTCTCTAATCTTATGGTCGAATAACTCGTCGGTCGAATAACTTGCACATTAATTCAATTCACAAAATAATTCGAGAGTAAGGAAAATAAAGCCACAGAGCTATTTCCAGATTTGTCCATTTAGATTTAAATTTTGCATAATTATTTTAAGTGAAACCAGATTTTGTGAATGGAATTGGAATTCTTGGAATCTGATGTTTGGGTAATGAGCTCAGTTTTACACAAAATACATGAAATTAAAACTTCAAATTGTTATATAGGGTCATATGATGGGAAAGTTATTTGTAAAAAAACTGCAACATCCTATTTTTTTCTAAAGTATGAAAGATAAAAAGATTTAATTTGGCATGGAGTTAACTTAAATAATTTAGAATTATTTTTAATGATCACTTATTTACCTAAAATTTCATTATTATTAATGTTATTTTAATCATTGAGTGACCAGGATTTGCCTCGGAATTGGGCAATTATGGGTCACATATAACGTAAATATGGGTCACACCTTTTTTTTAAAAAAAATTGTAATGCATGTCAAAAGTAAATAAATATACCAAATTATATTTTTTTGCACATAAAAATATTATTTAATTATCTGATGCATTGTTTTTAAGAAAAAAGACATTACTAATTATAGTACCAAGGATTTATTCTTTTTACACTTTGTCTTTACTCTATGCCCACAATTCCAAGCAGAATTTCTTATAACATTTGTATGCTATGTTTATTTTATTATTATCAACAGTAAAGGGATTATTATTTATGCAAATTAACAGGTCCATAGAAAATGCATTTGTTTGGAATGTAGCCTAGAGTAAGGGGGGGGGGGGGGATCACATTTTTCTATTGTTAGGGAGGGACTACATTTACTTTTGTAGATGATAATGCCAATTTGCTATAAAAGATCATAAAATTTGCTCTGAATGGAACTCTGCTCCCATAAGAAATTGATTCACCAATCAATGCTAAAGAAATAATTTGTTTTCATTCAGCATTTCTGTTGGCACTCAAGACCAGAAACATGCCCATTGTTTTGTGCGAAGTAGAACTTATTTTGAAAATAAGGGAGCACTTCTGATAAAATATTTTTTTAAAATTAAAATTGATGAAAAAATTTTGAGAAAAAAGAATAATTGATCGTTTTGACTATAAAAAAAAAAGATTTGGTTTAAACAATTTCAACCCCTTTTGGTTTGCTCCATAATTTCAAAAACTATATTTCATCTGTCATACATAAAAATATCCTCTGCAATTTATATTAATATTGTTAGTGATGCTAAAAAAATTATATGAGTTACTTAGTTAGAATAAAAGTAATTTACCAAAAAAAAAAATGTAACACTAAATGTTAAAATGGCTAAACAATTTAAATTATTCTTATAAATGAAAAAGGCTTGAAAGAAAACAATTTTTTTACAATGTATATATATATATATTAAAGCCTAGTAACTATTAAGTTACTTACTTACACTTTTTTTTATTTATCCCACATGGGATGTAAATTTTTGTTGGTCTAACCAGTTTTAAAGTTTTTTTTATGTCGTTACTTTTGTACTTGAATAAGTTAGGAAACAATAATTTATTATTTTTATTCATCTATTTTCTTTAAAAATCCTCTTAAATTTTTGTAAATTTACATTGAATCAAAGTGATTAGTGAGTGTGCTTTTTCCACTCTCAACAAATCCACCAGAAATTTTCCGAAATTTTCCACCAAAAAAACCTTATATCGATTCAACATGGATTTGTAGCTTGTTTAGGTAAAAAGCATTGATTGTTTAGGTTTTAAAAGTATTAAGATTATCAGATTAAGTAACCTCCAATGCTAACGCCGGGACGCGCATGGAGACCAGAATTGGAGTTCCATGGGACTAGTGTTGCTTCCACTTTAAGGAGAAAAGTGCTACAAAAAAATTAAAAAAAGAGTTTCACGTTTTTTTGATAGTCACTAAACAGATTACAAACTGAAGCTAGTATTTTTATGGTTTTTTTGTTTGTAATTTTATAATTACATTTTTTTTTCGTGACACTTTTCTCCTTTTAAAGGGGTGGCAACACTGGCATCATGGCCCTCCAATTCTGGTCTCCATGCGCGCCCCGTCGTCGTTAGCATTGGAGGTCACGTGATCTGCCTCTCTAATACTTTTAACTACATGATCTCTATATATGGTTCTCTATAAAAGTTAAAATAGAGAGTGCATACTGAATGATGGGCCAAATATGGCAACAAGACCCAACTAAGTATTTTAAATAATGTATAAGATCGAGAAGTGTTGGATCAAAAACAATATGAAAACTGGTTGTACTAGTCACAATTACGAATTCAAGATCGCTGCTGCGATACTCTTAAAAAAGCTTGGCTATTTTTTGTTACGTTGCATACATGTGGCCGCGATGGTGTAATGGTCAGTTAACCCTTTCAGTCCCAGTGATGCCATTTGGGATCATCATGTTTTTGATCATAATTTTAAAAAAAGTAATAGGGCTAACATATATTGGTATTAATAAAAAATATTTTTTTAATAGAATAAGTTTGAAGAATTGAATTATGTGCTTTTTGATATCACAAATGACTATAAACGATAATTTTTTCTTTCTAAAATGATGATGCCAAATTGTCATTGGGACTGAAAGGGTCAAGAAAGGGGAAAAAAAGGTTAAGTGGGATGTTCATTGTTCAGCCCCACTCATCTAATACATTACTTTTTTTAATCGTAATACCTGTTAAATTATTGCTTTGCTATGCAAACATTTTTTAATCGGCATGAAAATCGTTATTACTGGAAAATAAAACAAATTTGAAGATGAAAAAATAAATATTTAATAAAATGATGATGTTTTAAGTTTTAAAGTTCCAAAAAATTATGTGTATAGATGGCGACACAATTTTTTTCCCGTTATTATTGCACTGATACTACTGATAGCCTGCGAATTTTATTTTTATTGACTTTGAACTGAAGTGGGATTGCTTTTTCCTATGTATTTTTGGACGTTAATTAAAAAAATATATAGTTTATTTTTTCAATAACGATCCAGATTTTTAATTTTTGAGAAATCTATAATAATAAAAGAAAGAGTCTGTGTGTATGTCTGTGGATCGCAAAAGACCTACTTAGACTGCTCTAAAAAATTCGAAATTTTTAATATAGATTCCTTTTAATACCTACGTGTGCACGTGAGGCTTAGATTTTTCATATTTGATTGAAATTTTTAATTAATATAATTAGTTTTAAAAAAACGTCATCCACGTGGGATTGCGGGACCATAACAGGGCTTGAAAATACATGGTCCGGGCCGAAACGGGGACTTGACGCCCATCCTCTATTAGTTTGATTGAGATATGCGCTCGCCCTAGGGCTGCTTCATCCTCTATTAGGGTTTGCTCTTTTAGGTGCGCATGCGCCAACACGAATTTAATTTTGTTTTAATTTTGAGTGTATTTTCACAAGGTAAGTATGCCTCTAAAAGGAAGCAATGCGAAGTTAACGAGTTCCCAGTAAGGCGGGACCATACTGCTAGTGGTGAATATGGTGTTTGTACACAAATATATGGTGTTTTAATTTTTTTTCTTCTCAAATGAAGTCTATTTTTAGTCAATTTTTTTTCCCATGTTTTCAAATTCAAAAATTTTATCATACTAATAGAAACGTTACAAAAATCGTTCGTATTAAAGCCATTTATATTTAAGTAAAATTTGCCTTAAACCATTAACGACGACTTTGTAAACACCATTAAAATTTTTATTTCTTTAAAAATACGTTAATTTTAAGTTTCGTTTTTCCTTAATTTGTCCTGTATAAAATTTTTGGACGAAAATTTGGATTTTTTGTGTGTGTTCATTTGGAGAGAACTCTTACTCTTATATTTTCTTTATAAAATAACTTAGATAAACTTAAGTGGAAATGGGCCCGCTGGTCCGGGGGTCTCCAAACTCAAGTGCCTCAATGGTAATCCAATGGAAAAGTAACTATTTTCTCTGCCACATTTCTCCGGCTGTATATTGAATATTTTTACAAACGGTTTCTTTAGACTAATAAATGTAAATAACTTACAGGTCTCTACAATCCCACTTTTTTAAATTGCTTCGAATTTTTTTTGTGTGAATTTATTTATTCAAAATTTTAAAAAAATTCCAACTAGAGGTAATTTCAAAAAGTATGATTGCCGGGACCTGTAATTCAGCTACAATTATCACACAAAAAAATCGGTTTGTAAAAGTATTTTTAAAACAGCAAATACAATAATAATATTTAATACTAGTCGGAGAAATGTGGCAGAAAAAAGTTTTTTCTCCATTGGATTATAGTCCGACCACGCTAAGTTGGCAATCAAAATATTTACATTGTGGACGATTCCACTTTGAATTGAGGTTTTTAAGCAGAAGAAAAAAGGGTTGCCAGCTCAAGGCGTTCGGCGAGAAGAGGAGATTGTTGGTCTAGTTCAATCTATCACACTAGAGCTACACATCAGTTATCGGCGATAGAAGATTGTTGTTGATTGCTGGTAGCGGTTAACGATTACACGTGTATTTCTTTGATATTTTGATTCGTGGAATAACTAAATCTATGATTATTTTACAGAAATTTAATTAACCATTGCTAAAAAAAAAGTTCAAAATTAATAAACAAACTCGAAGTTAAGTTATAAGTTCCAATGAGTATATTTCCCAGTATACTTCTATGAGTTTTTTTTTTTTTTTTTCATTTTGATGAAGGGTTTTAAAACTTAAAAATATGACTGACTAGAAATTACACCGAGGGACGCTATAACTTAAATATTAATGGGAAATATAAGAGTAATCCCGATGCAAGTTAGATCTTCGATTGATAGTCCGTTTCTAAACCGTAAAGAAATATGCGCCCAAAAGCAATGAATCGCCAAACATAGAAACTCTTGCCCAAAACCTTCCTTACCTTTTTTCGAAGTGGACTGGTCCACAATGTAAATATTTTGATTGCCAACTTAGCGTGGTCGGACTATAACACTGATGCACTTTGCTTTGGAGAATAGGGGAACACTGATAACAGGACCACCCGTTTTGAGCCCAAGGCTAAGTGTTCGGACGAGCAATGTCTTCTGTCAAAGGAGAGCTGACCCTTTGGGGTTTGGGGTATTTAATGTTAGATGAAGCTATGTGTTTTATGTTATTTTTGAAGTACGACTTTATGTTGTAATTTGTTATTTTTATTTACAATTCTGGATGCTTAAGCAAGTAAACCAGAGATAAACCAAGCCCAGAATCCATGCTCAAAGGTTCTGCTCAAGTTATGAGCTAATTAATTAATAATCGATAGTTAACAATTACGAATAAATGTGAAAAAAGTGTTAATTATTTCTTGCTTTAAGGGAAATTGGCGTGCATGGGCTATGTTTCCGTTAGCCCGCCCCCCCCCCCCCCCCCCAATACGCCACAAAGAACTTTTTTAGAAGAATTTTTTTATTGATAATTAGGTTAAAATATGCTCTGGGCGAGTAGGTTAGAAATAAAATTTATTAGTGCAGCCGTATACATTAGAATTACGAAATTGGGTTAAATTTCAATTTTTTCGTGTGTGAATTATTTAAAAGATCAATTCATTTTGTTTAAAGTAATTGGGGATTTTATGTTTGTTTAAACAACGGATATTTCTTCAATTCCAATTCTAATAAATAACCTCAAATGCTAATTAACTAGTTTCCTTTAAACAGATATTGATTTAATTTATCTGTACTAAGTGTTCTCCATAGCAAGTAGACGTGAACACGTATCCTTCTCTTCGGTTGCTATACTTCGACGCTTTGTATTTAAATTTCGTTTTCTTGGATAATTCACTTGCGGAAGTTTTTTTTTACCCACTGGGATGATAAAATGTTTCGAAAAGTGAGTTTATATTTTATCAAGTACTTGGTGTCTCGCTGCTTGCAATCGATTGTTGAATCGATCACGATCTGTTATAGATGAGGGAGATTTAAGCTCTTTAGGGCATTCATTTGAAATTGTGTAGTTTGACTTAGTTTATTTTCTCCTACGCCTCTCGGACATCGGTTCGATATAAAACTCTTTTCTTCAAATAGAGAAATATATTTAAAATGCTTTCGATTGGAACATTTTTCATCGGGACCGACCGAAATATTTCCTCAGTAGATTTTGTGGAAAAGGTTATAAACTTGAATAACTTTAAACAAGGTTATCCTTTCTGTTGTTGAAACAATAAGTTAGGCCATTATTAACCTGAAATAAACTGTCATTTAGCGTAATTCCTTGAAGGTTAAAGTTATTGCGTTTTTTACAATAATAGTCCAAGCCATTAGTTTAGGTACTGCAGTTTTAATCTCCAAAGAGCATCATTCAATTTATTGCCAAAGCTACTAAAATCTATATACATAAAAGGCGACTACTGTTTGTTTGTCTGTTTGTATAGGACGCAAAAACTTAAGAACCACGCAACAGATTGTCACGAAATTTGGCACAAAAATTCATCTCATCTCCAGAACAAACATAGGCTAAGAATTTTTCGAATCGGACCATTCCTTCTATTGTTTTCGAACGTTTTAAGGGAAAAAATACACCACTTTCGCTCAAATCCGATCATTTTTTCTCTTTCGTGATGCCATCAGGCAGAAAATTTTAAATAAAACTTTTTAGAAAACAATTGAAAATGTTTAATTTATTTAATATTTGTTCATTCCCTTCAGGAACAAAATTAATAATTTGAAAAAATAGTTGGATATATGTTTCAAGTTACGTAATCCTACCAGTCTCCATTCTTTTATTTTATTGTGTATATATGATTTTAATTATGAATTTTTTAAAAGCATATTTAAGCTTTTACTGAATTATGTTTTTTTTTAAAACCGTTGCACTACAGATGCATATTAGGGTTTCATGTCTTCCTTCTTTCGCCAATTACTTTGCCAAACTCGCCAAATTATTACAAAGAACGTGCAAAAGAGCATTTTTTTTAAATAGCTGGTTGGTTGTGCGATGGTCTTTGCGCTAGAACTGAATGGGTGTAATGGTAGCTATATATTTTCCTCGCCAAATTTTTCAAACACGCCAAATGGGCTAAAATGTTTTTATTCGAGAAATTACTACGACATTATCTGTTAATTTTATAGCATTTTTTAAATTTTGAATTTTTAATGTAATATAAGTAGCGGGATTTTGTACTTTAAAATAACGAACGGTATCAGCAACATAAGCTTATTAAAAAGCAAATAAACTTATAAAAAAATGCAAATCGTTTGCTGGAGTAGCTTATTTTTTAATTCTTACTGATTATTTTTTTTACTTATATATGTATTCTCTTTAATTTGAGCTTCTTATCAAAGGTATTTTTGAAATTAATATTAATTATTACTATATCCAAGATGGGTAATTAAATGGAAAAATTTACTGGGTAATCTTCATATCTTATGTAACTCAAATGAAAGAAAAAAATAGTAAAATTGACTAAAAAATTACTTTTTCAGCTAGTATTTATATAAACACTTAGAACATACTAATATCGGGTGTGTTGGACTTTATCATAATTTAAGCAAAAAAATATGTTGTTTTTTGAGCTTGAACATATGGAAATTCTAACTCAAATGCACGGGGAGAGCGTTTTTAGCGGTCGTTTGGGCCCAGTACCAAGAATTAATGGCCGGGCCTGAATACACTATATACATTTTTCCATTTCCCTTCTTATAGGGGGCCCTGGTGTGCCGCATAGGCTAACGTTCATTCGTCGCGCCCTTTATTGTTCATATTTGGTAAATACATTTTGTTTCATACATAAAGGATTCAGTTTATAAACGATTTTTACTTTTAAAAATGTAAGTTCATTTACGTTTAGTTAAATTAACAATTGTAATTGTTTCCATAATAAGTTAAATTTTAACTTTTGAATAAATCGCGAAATTGGTGTCCCTTTAAAATTTGCCTTTCTAGGCTGTATCCTACTTAGTCTTCTTTTAGAAATGCGTCCCTAAAATAATTTCAAGGCCTTTGCTAGCATTTTTCTTGATTGTTGCAAAACGTCCCGCTTTTATAATAATCAGAAAGATAATGTTTTTAAAAATTACATGCACCGTATCTGCCCGATACCTTAAGAAATGTTCCTGGATTTTTTTTTGAGAGTGTAGGCAAGGGCAAAATCATCAACGTACACTTGCAAATTAAATTAGGCATTGGACTTTAAAGGGAAGCACAAATAAAGTATTTATCTTTGAAGACAAATGCTAATTTTAAATTGTAATATCAGTTCTGCTATTTAATTTTGTATTTGTATAGCAGTAGCTTTTAAACAATATGACATTCTTCTTGCTTACAACCCTTTTACCTGAAGTTTTGCTTTTTCTATACTAATTTTTGATCTTGTAGCTCTAGTGTTAATTCCCCCTCAACAAAACCAAACTTATATATTAATTTTTAAAGTTAGTCAAGCAAGTTTTTAGTTTTTAAAGTTAGTCAAGCAAAATTGAACTATTATTAATTTTACTATTTTAGGGTATGTCGTGCACTATTCTAAGAACTAATAGCTTTTTTTTATTGTATTCTCTGTATATCCTAAATCTGTGTGTCTGAAATTAAAATTGAAATGTAGTTTTTTAATGTCTCAACTGAAACCTAATTTGAAAATAAGAGATTTATTTACATATTGTAAAAAATTGCCCCTTTCTGCATTTAGCAGTTGACTTTTTTTAAAAATTAATTTTGTGTTTTAAGGTGTTAAATATTTTTTGAATTTCTATGGAATAAATGCTGAGCCCTCCTTTGAATAATATCACAAATGTTTTTGGTGTTGATTTATCTACAAATATGTATATGGCTTTTACAAATGCTTGGATTTTCCTTCTTCCTCCCTCTCCTCCTTCTATTCTATTTTGCTCCAAGTGTATGGTATAGATATCATATTATGTACTAGATTGGCAGATCACGTGACCTCCAATGCTAACGACGGGACGCGCATGGAGACCCCAGAATCGGGCAATTGGGCCAGTGTTGCCATCGCTTTAATGAGAAAAATACTACGAAAAAAATACCATTTAGTTCTAAAATTACAAAAAAAATATTATAATAATACTAGAAAAGCGTTTCACGTTATTTTTAAAGTCACTAAAAATATTCAAAACTGCAGCTGGTATTTTTATGATTTTTTTTGGTAATTTTAGAATTAAATGGTATTTTTAGTAGCACTTTTCTCCTTAATGTCGTGGCAACACTGGCCAAATTGCCCCTCCTCTGGGGTCTCCATGCGCGTCCCGTCGTCAGTATTGGAGGTCACGTGTAGTACTTTGATATCTATGGTATTTGGCTATCTGTACAAGTGGTATGGTGGATATAGTGAGGTTCAGAAAGGAAGATTATACGAGACCTTCTATGCAGTCTGATAATTTTCCCGATACATTTTCTGTGTTATTTAAGAAACTTTTTTTTTATTATTTAGGCGAATTACGTTCCGGCCTCCGAAGACTTTCTTGAAACGCAAAAGCCCGAGTACGATACGATACTTTGTTTAAGAGTCACGAAATGGATTCACTTGAATTTCGGAGACGACGGTTTAAAAATGGCTTTTAAACGGATGTTCGCACAACTGCGGTATGGTGGTGTCTTGATATTAGAACCACAACCATGGTTTACGTATGCGGCTAGCAAGAAAATAACAGTGAGTATTTTATCTCCGCATAAATTGTAGTTCTAGATTAAATGGACTGTCAGTCCCATAGAGCTAAAGAATTAGTTTTGGGATCACAACTTCCGCAGAAGTATTGCTTTGCCATGTCAGCCCTTTTCCCCCAGGTATGAGATTTAAAATAACATCGAAATGAAACCAATTTGAAACGAAAATGTTATCTGGTTATTTAATTACTATTTTTGAAATTTTAAAATGCCCACAAATGCCCAGCAGATGGCGATACTATTTTAAAACTTTATCAATTAATAATTAAATAACCGGATGTTATTTTCTTTTCAATTTTGTCTTAAATTGATGTTATGATGATTCCCATACCTCGTGAAAATGGGATAACATGGCAAAACAATTCTTTTGCCAGAAATTGTGATTTCAAAACTAATGCATTAGCTCTATGGCACTGACAGTCACTCTTAAAAACCAACTTTTATAAAATAACACTAATTTTCATTTGAATGATCACAGAAATGTATAACAATTATGAAAATGTTTTTTAAAAATTTCTTATTTTCTTTATTTGTAAATTTATCTTCGAGTTCTTTGAAAAAAAAAAAAAAATATTTTGAATGTAAAATATTGCCATCTACACCCTGGTGAGAAAAATTTAAGATTTAATTCTAAATTGCTGCTGTTTGATTGACAGTACAAAACCTCATCGTGTATTACACAATTACCAATAACTATAAATTGAACATCTATGAATAAATAAATTGTCGTTGCTTGGAAAAAGAAACTATGAACTCTCATATAAAATTCATAAAACCAATTAAAAAAATAAAAATACTAACATGCTAATAAACTACATAATTCGAAAGACTTTCGAATTATGCCCTTATTCTGCATATTGAAGTTTGTTGTTAGCCGTAACTCAATGTATAAAATTTTCATAGTTATTTTCCCTTTGCAAGCAACATAATATTTAAGATCAACATAGTTTTTTAAGATATACTCATATTTAAGTATTTATATCTGACAATGTAGATTTCAGAGTTATGGCAATAGGAATGTGCGTATGCTCAGTAGGTGGTAATTGCTATTACTTATTTATTATACTGAGGCCCAGTGGCTTAGTGGTAGTGCTTCGCAACTTGGCATTGAAACGCCACAGGTCCGGGTATCGAATCTCGAATTGGGCGAGTTTGACCCATCTTTTCATCCCTTAAAGCCCATTCACACCTTTACTTGCAACTCCCATAGGACACCGTGCATTAAAAAGTTGCACTCAAGTCGTGAGATTTTTTCATGCGAGCACGAAAAAATCGCAGTTGCATGTAACCTTAGCCAATCAGGATTCGGTGTTTGTTTGGCGGCATTGTGGCCAGATAGACTTCGCCAACTGAATGTTTATTTATTTTTTAAGTCGACAACTTTCCTTGCTTGCAAAAAATGCAAAAATCTGCGCAATTAAAAATTGGTAGTAAATGAATGGCAAAAATGGAAATTGATCTCTTATTAAGGAAATCCGGAAACATAAATTTCTGTTTGATGCAAAACGATGCCTATAGTTTGATTCAAGTTTGCTTACAAAAAGATGAAACTTGCCAAATTGTGAGATAAATAACGTTTGGCGGAAACACGAAAAAACAGGTTACAACAAGTTACGAGTTGCAGTTGCAAGTAGTTGTGCAGGTGTGAAATTGGCTTAAGTTGGCCGATTGCTGAAGATGGGGACAAAAACGTCGATCCAGCAGCCAACACTGTTCAAGACACCTGGGACGAAGAACTGGACAACGACACTCATCTTGATGAGACGCTGTTGGAACCGACTGAAGGAATTAAATTTGCTCATGGTGGAAGAGAACGACCCTTTATCCATTTTATTCGATAGAGACTGTGAAGAGTTGTCTTTTCCTTCAATTTACCAAGGCATGCGTCGAAATACCATAATGGTTTATCTGTTAGGGATGTGGCGAAATCAGAGTTGAGAAAAACAGGCAAGAGGTGCGCTGACAATATACCAAAAATTTTCTTTAAGAACATGCGATGCTCTGTAGGCAAGGTGCATAGTTCGGTCTCCTCTTGCCTTCGAAAAGCAAAAAATTTGGATGTTACAGCCGCTAACTTACTGGATGCGAAATTCGTCGATAGTATCGTTCACAAAGATGCCGGGTACCAGGTTTTGAAACTCAGGCTGAAACTCACTGAAACAGTACCTTACGTGTTAATCGGACCATGATTTGTCAAGCCTTCAAAAACATCGACACAGCCACACCTGCAAGAAGACCAGTAAAGAACAGGGCTTATGCCGGTTTTTGTCTCCCAGCTCCACCCATGACATAACGAAAATTTTACTATGGAAGACGAAGAAGCTAATGAAAAGAAATCGGAGCATTTCAAGGCTTTACAAGATTTGCTAACAAACATCCACACAGGTAGAATTGGCTTCGACACTTACAGATTTTCTTCAGCATCTTAATTTGAAATCTGAGGAAGAATACCTATCCCTTTTGCGAAGCAACTAAAAAAAACTGTTTTCGTAAAAAGATCACCCAACGATTTAGCCGTGATCACATACAACACTATCATCTTGTCTCTATGCTGCTCAAACATGGACCATCAATTTGTCCTCAATGCTTTTGCATGTGCTGATTACGTCCAGAATTACCTCAACAAATGTGAAAGGGGGATGTCTAAATTGATGCGTGACAGTCTTGAGCAGTCATGAAAAGGAAACTTTTGGATCAAAGACCGATTGAAAAAGCTGGGGACCAACTTCATCAACGCAAGTGAAGTTTCTGCACAAGAGACCATATACCTGATACTTGGAATGCCCCACTCCCGATGTACCCCGATGCATCGTCTACATCAACACAAACCCTGCGGACCAACGTGTCAGGCTCGCTTAGACGACACTTCAGTTGCAACAACTACCTTCAGGATCAAAAGATGTGTTTGCGTCCAGTCTTCTTGAGCACTATGTCCAACGACCTCGCGTGCTTGATCACCTGCCTCGCCGATTTTGCTTCCCTCTTTGACTTTAAAGAAAAATGCACCAGTAAAATGTTAGAACCTGTCACATGAAAACGGCGAAAAACATGCAGAGTCCCTTGAAACCGTTTCACATAATTGGCTTCCTTTGCTGGATGACTCTGGATACGTCCATCGTCGAAACAAACATAAGGTGATCCGCTACAGCAAATATAATGGGACGCTGGACCCTCTCAACTTTTACCGGCCGGGAGCAAATAATGCTTTTCATTCCATGGAAGAACGAGGCTAAATCGCGAAGGCTAACGTCCGAGAGATGTACGAATCATATCGTGATTGCATCGAGAGAATCTCGAGCATCTACTCGGCAAAACAGGCTCAAGAAGGTGATGACGAAAACGCAGAACCGGCTGTAAACGAAATCAATTGTAAAAACGAGTTCGAAGTATTTCGCCGAGCACATGTAGAAGTTAATCTATTCTCAGATGAGGCAAAATAAGGGAGGCGTCAGCCAATAAAGTTGTCCACTTTCAACTTCCAAAACGGGTCTCTCTCTAGAATTTCGTTCCCTGAATGTTGAGCAGGGAAGATATTTTCTGCATGTCCTTCACTCACTGAAGAATGGCCGAGCTTTTCAAGATTTCGTCTCTGGTGGAGCAGATACCGGAAGCGCCGTTTGATAAAAACCATCTATCAGGCGAGTGTGCGGTTCTTTGCCAAACTACCGGTTCAAATCCTGAAGCGACGTCTGTCTTGTGTGCTCCCACTGTAAAAAAAGCTAGCAACATCTTTGAATCTATTCTCCATTCCATTTTTCATCTTCCCGTGACTATTCCAACAAGAGATGCCTGATCTCTCCGCCGACCTGACAAACCGTATCTGTTCCCACCTTTGCGATTGCAAACTTCTAATCATCGATGAAGTCAGCATATTAGAACGTCGCCAGTTCTCAGAGTCACGAGAACTTTCGAGGAATCTCTGTCCTGTATCTCATATATTTTCACCGAAGCCCGTCGGAGACAATGGACAATTCCCGTATTTTTTAAAAACACTTCAAAACTATTTTTCTTAATAGACAAAACAACGCTGATTCCAAATATCCTGGTTAAAATATCGAAAAAAATTTGTTTAATTTAATATTTAATTTTAAAAACTCGCAGAAATTAGTTCTTGTTTTAACCGTTCTGCTATTGGTTGGAGCGGTTGTTACGTCACCATTTATGTTCGTGGGTTTGTTTAGTAAACTTTACAACGGCGTGCAGACGACCTATCTAGAGTTTTCAATTGATTTCTTATTAAATTTATTTTATTTCTTAAACGTTCGGAGTTTTATTCTTTATTTTTAATTTACTATTATTTTTTTTGTTCTAGTTGTCTTTTTTCTTCAATTTATTTCGATGGAACCAGGCTTTTTCAAAGCGCAGTGCGACAACTTAACCAAAAGCTGCGTTATTATCTAACACAATCGTAGTTTTGTAAAATCATTGTATCTAAGTTTATAATTTTATTTAACAACTCAAATGCATGTACCATTCATACATTCTTTTTTTCAATTTAATTCCAATTGAAAAACCCAAAAATAACTAAATATAAGCTATTAATTAATTACTTTATGTATTTAGAACATTGATTCCAAAGCACTCGTGCTGCCATCTATTATTAAGATATTTACACTGTCGCTTTTTACTATAACTTTTTGAATAACAAACAGTTATGCAATATTAATAACTCAAACTTTAAAGAAAAGTAGCTGAAAACTTTTGAAAAAACCACTCTTTTGTTTCTTAACTTTTACACAATGAGCTATTCTCTATACTTTCTGCAAAACAAGTTGTCTACAGCTTACGATTTAGGAGAAACAGGCACGTCGCATAGCCTTACTTGGAATATAAAAAAAATCTTTTCTGGGATAGTAACTGTAGTATTATGGCACCCAGGAACTATGCAATACCGATATGACATGTTCAAATAGTTTTAACAAAAGAAACTAATTGTATCGCATACTTCACAGTTTCAGTTTCACACAAAAGTCAATATCAACCAGAGCTGATCGGAATATGTCAACGAGTTTTGTAAAAGCTGACGTCACAGCGTTTCCGCGCGCTTTTGAGTGATTTTCGCGCGCTTCTCGAAAGCTCGACTTTGAAATTGAATAAAAAAATAAATACGCATCGGAATTTTTTTTTGTTTGGACTAATATTTTTTTTCGACATCCTTCATCGAATAAAAAAATAAAAAATAAATGTGGGAATTGTCCATTTCATGTTTTTCAGCGGGAGAGCAAACCAGCTGCAAAATCTTAGCTAGTCTCTTTGGGAGGGATTCTCTATTTTCGAGCTGACCACTGTTATGAGGCAGCGCGACGATATAGCTTTCGCAGTCGCACTCAACCACATGTCTTCGGCAGTCATTACGCTCGAAGACGTTCAACTGTTGAAAACAAGTTGTGAAGTAAAACCTGACCGGCAGCCACCGTCTTCTGCAATTCTCCTATTTCATTGAAATGCTAAAGCAGATTCAATTGAAACGACAGCCATCCCTTTTCAGGCCAGGAGACAGTCTGACTGCTTCGGCAATAGACTGCTCTGGAGACGGCCGCTGGGGAAAAAATAAGAGTTCCTGCTGCAGTTCAAGAAGAAAAGTCGAAACGAAACCCTTGGACTAGCATCAGTCCTCATCTTGAAAAAAGAAGTGCTGTACATGCTATGGAATCAACCTCGACACATCGGGTGGATTAGTAAACGTCACTGTTGGGAAACTTGAGCGCGTGGATCAAGGAGAGAGCCCTATGTACGGAACCATTCCCGTGCGTGTGTGGATAGAGTTCGAGGATCCCAATACCGGCTCTAACTGCAGAAGCACATTTATCGAGTGGTCGAAGCGAAAAGGAATCCCGAATTTGTTGGCTCCAATCGAACCAGTCTGCTGGCAGTTGAGTACCGGAAATTGAGCCCCTTATCAAGTTGTTCGCCGACAATTTCCAATCGTGCTGGCAGAGGCCATCACCATCCACAAGTCCCAAGGTTCTTCCTATTCTCAAGTCGTGCTGACTATTCCCAAGAAGATTGAGAGAAGTAGCCTTTACGTTGCCTGCAGCAGAGTAACTAGCGCATTTGGTCTGTTTATTTACGGGGTGTTTCGGCGTCCACCCTCCTCTTTCTGATACACATCCAGCTGTCCAAGAATTGTCACGGCTCAAAAGTGAGAGTTCCGTTCGTCTGATGCAAGATCTCATTGTTCACGATACACGAACAAAAAATTTCTGCCACAATATTCAGTCTCTTCATGCCCACTTGGAAGACCTGACTGGTGACCAAGATGTCCTCTCTTTTGCTGACGTCATCGCCACTGTTGAAAACTGGAGTCTATACAATGAATGGCAAATTCGATATCTCCGGATTCTGATGCATCCAACGTACGGATGGCAAACCTCCCCGCACTCCTATGGGCATAACGACCTTCAAGAAGAACGGTCATAATGACTATCCTTTGGGCATAAAGACCTTCAAGAAGAACGGGACGGATGGAAGTTTTTTTGATGAGACCGTACCATGACAACGGACACCTTGAGGTGGGAATTACTAAGTTCGAGAATGTGTATTTAATCGTGGTATATAAATCTCCAAACTTTCCTTCTGACAGTCTATTCCAAAATCTGAAGGATATGATGTCTGATCTCAATACAGACAAAATTGTCGTTGTTGGTGACTTCAATATGAATTGGAAAAAGTCTGCCCCAAAGTTCCGATCCTGGATGAGCAAATACAAGCTCCAAATGGCAGTGCCTGACTCTAGTATTACAGATGTTGGAACTCAAATAGATTTATGTTTCACTACCGTAGATTCTCTCAACGCCATATATTATGAGTCGGCGCATAGCGTTCACAAGCCTTTGTGGCTTTTCTTTAAGGAGTTTCAATTTATGTTGTGTCACCAATCATTTGGTATCTTCAAAAGAATACAATACGAGGCAACTTGTTACCAATTCCTCACCCTGTCTCATCTTCCATTTCACGATCATCCTACAATGTCCTCAAGCCTTTCCCATCCAGAGCACTGAAATGAGTGACTTCTCACCCTGTGCCATCTCCAATTCCAAGACTCTCTTGCAAATTATGTTTCAGTTCCCACCTAAGCCTTGGTTTCCTCGGAGTCTGTCGCCAGAAAAATGCGATCGCTATTAACCCTTTCCTTACTGAAACGCCCCAAACCGCCCGAACAACTAGGGATTCGATAATGTTATTCTTATCAAATATTACGAGGAAGCAAAAAACCCTCGTAGCGAAAGGGTTAAATGTGGATGACGCCGCTCTTCGAACTGTAAACCGGCCACCGCTTCATCGGAACGTTACGTTGACACGAAACTGGAAACCTAGCGAACTCACTCAACTCAACTCTGTTGTTGTCTTGGTTTTCGTCTTTGCATGTCAAAAATGGAAAATTTAGATTTGGCCCTTCGATCACCATTCCCCTTACAATCAATTAGCATTTCTTTCTCGGCAAGCGTAAAACAACTCTCGCCTTCTGTCACTTCCTCAAATTTTGAATTTTTGGCAAGCACACCACACAACAGACAACAGCAGAAAACGTGGTCATCAAGATTTCCCCAACGCACTCAACAGCAACTCAATCTGGAGGTCGTGTTGAGTTGTCCTGCAACGCTCCCTAGGAAACCACTCTAGCGGAATAAACGTCAGTAGTTTGTATGACGTCACTCACAGCACTTGTCCGACCGCTTAAATCTGTTGACGGACTCCGAGGAAACCGAGGCTTTACACATCCAGAACATTGAAATGGGTGACTTGTCCCCGATTCCCAACCCTGTGTCATCTTCCCTTCCTAAATCCTCCTGTGTTTCCAGTGCCTGAATTTCACATACAGAACACTGAAATAGCTGACTTGTTCCCAACACCCCTCTTGTGTCATACTCCTTTTCAATATTCCAAGATCCTCCTGCAATGCTCTCAAGTTGCCGCTTTTCACATCCAAAATACTCAAAAAATCGATGACCTGTTCCCAACATCCCTCATGCGTCCCATTCCTTTTCAATATTCCAAGATCCTCCTGCAATGCTCTCAAGTTTCCTCTTTCCAAGATCCTCCTGCAACGCTCTCAAGTTACCGCTTTTCGCATCCAAAATTCTCAAAATCGATGACCTGTTCCCAACATCCCTCATGCGTCCCATTCCTTTTCAATATTCCAAGATCCTCCTGCAATGCTCTCAAGTTTCCTCTTTCCAAGATCCTCCTGCAACGCTCTCAAGTTACCGCTTTTCGCATCCAAAATGCTCAAAATCGATGACTTGTTCCCAACATCCCTCATGCGTCCCATTCCTTTTCAATATTCCAAGATCCTCCTGCAACGCTCTCAAGTTTCCTCTTTCCAAGATCCTCCTGCAACGCTTGCAACGCTCTCAAGTTTCCTCTTTCCAAGATCCTCCTGCAACGCTCTCAAGTTTCCGCTTTTCGCATATCTAAAACTCAAAATCGATGACCTGTTCCCAACACTCCTTTTGCCACCTTGTGTCATATTCCTCTGCAAGATCCTCCTGCAACGTGTTGCTTCCGAATTTTAATTATAGTTTTCAAATTCACTTGTTTTCAAACACTCTTGTATATATAAAAAAAACAATATCATGTATCTATTGTGTCATCAAAATCTATTGTGTCATGTAGATTAATATCATCTATCTCTTTGTGTACTTCAACTATTTGTGAATGGTAATTTCATTCAAATATATACCAGAATTGATTTGCACTGAAATCATAGCTTTGAAGACGCATTTTAGTTTACTCCTTATATTAAGAGAAATACAGTAATTTTATGTTTAATTTCTGCATCATGAAATGACAATAATGCATCCTTTATGACAGATATTATTTTGTATTTTAAAATTGTAAATAGTAAGTTGTATTGCAATTAGTATAAATTAAGCTTATAGTAACATGAAGTACTTTGTATCGATGTTTTTTTTAAAACCGATTTCGTATTTTTATTTTGAGTTTTTAACTTATCCAACCTTGCTGAACTGTGCTACCAATAAAAATTACTCGGATTTCTCGAAAAATTGTAAATGCAATTTGACATTTGATATCCGATCTTTTTCAGTACTTTTTACCTTTCATATAAACAAAAAACAAACGAACGAATTTGTCATAAAACTATTTCAATGAGGCGACTGCTAAATTTGGAAAAGATAAAAAATTTCTTTAAATTTATATGCTGTGTTTTTATATTATAATTCTAATATAAATTTTAAAAAAAATCCATACATAAAAAGCTTATGATTATAATATCACTTGTGTCTCTTTGATTGCTGGCATATAATTCAGTGATGACACATTCTTCTAACACAGTGAAAGGAAATCTTTAAAATTTATTAGAATTTCTTTGATTGTTATAGCAATAGGAAAGTAGGCTATTTTAGTTCTAACAGAACTTCTCATTATTAAAAAAAATTTACTTTTAATTTTAAATCCTTTTATGCTTTCTTTATTTTCCATCAAATAAATAATGACTGTGCAAAATAGAAATTTTTCTCATTTTAAAAATGTTTAACTACTTTGTAAGTTACTAATTTTACATAAAAGTAATGTACTCCGGTGCTGTCTCGTCACCTAACTGCAGTTCTAAATTACATCGTCAGTCGCAAATAACCCTCATGCAGCTCCAGTGCGACGATAATTCAAATTAACTCTAACTACTACATCTGCAACCTTGAAATATCCAAACACTGCGCTTTGAAAAAAGATCTACAATTTAGGCACACACAAAAAAAAAACGGCCGTATTTCATGCGCTTGGAAAGAAAGATCCAATATAAATTTATGTTATCTAATGTGGACACACTTTCAAGACTGAGATGTGAGGGAGTGACGATTCCGCGGGAAAAATAATATAATATAATTTTCAAAGAACTTTTTATCAGATTTATTGATTGTATGTTAATCTACATCTAAATGTCCACAATTTGATACTAGTAAAAAATACTCTCACCTATCTATGATTTGTAAATGAGATTGAGGAAGTGACGATAGTAAAAGACTCGCATGCTATTTTTAATAAGTGCCATAAAAACGTTATCAGTCATGGAGCAAAACAACTGATGGTTGATTTAGAAGCCTCAATCCTTTAAGAATGACATGCAAATTTAAATTCGATTTCTTAGTCCTCTAGTAAGTTTTTAATTGAACTTAAAATCAGTGTTGTAGGAGTGACTCTGTAACCCTGGGACATTACATATTCATAAAATTACATAAATTTATTGAGGGTAGAAAAACATTATATACATTTTCGTAAACTACAGAAACTAGTTAACCATGAATAGTTCCATTAAAAAGGATTATTTATTTAAAACAACATTTTTATGATGTTAAAAGTTGTAAAAGTATGTAGGGACAGCAACGTGACGGAGTATTTCGGGTATTTAAACGCAATTTTTTGTAAGTAAATTATAATTATTTGGTATATTTTTTTTTAGTGAGACAAGTTAGGTTGTGGGTCAGTTCAAACTAATCGGAAGTCTTTGCAGCTTACAACGAAGCAGACATTCTTCGCATGGTTTTGGTAGTCAAAAGCTCTAAATCTTAAGCTCTAAATCAATTACAAACATGCATATTCAATTTGAAAATAAAGGGCAAGGTATCCGGGACATCGATTTGTCCATTTATGGAGAATGACCCTTGTGCATTCGGCATACCGAACTGAAAATGATGCGGCTGTTGAACAGAAATTTTCTCCTTGTCCTGTTGATTATTTATTACCTTTTTGGTAAAAGAGGGGGATGCCTGTCTCTGTGTGTGTGTGTGGGGGGGGGGGGGGGGGGGGGGGTAGTGGGTCGAGTCGAAATTCACTAAAACTCACGTGAGGGATAGGGTTTCTGGACTCGCATTTGGTAAAATCTTAATGTTAATATTAAATATGTTAAGGAGGAGAACGATCCGTTCTTTTATATAGATGCGATTTTTTCTCAACACCCTCATTCCCTCTCCCCTCTACGACAACGATTCAAGCACATTGACTCGAATGTTTGTCTATGTTGCCTCTAGCATTGACCTCAAACTTTTAAAACACCACCTCAATCCCTGATTTTTGATTTAAACCCTATAAAGCATATTTGGGACGAATTAGAGGTTCGAATAAGAAGTCACAACGTAAACTCGAAAATTCAACTGAAAGCAAAAATTATCGAAAAATGGAACAAGGTTAGTCATAGTAAAGAAATTACCAAAACTTTACAGTTAAATAATAAATATATTCAAAGACGCATAAAAGCTGTTACAAAAATAAAGTATATCGTACTAAATAGTTATAAATAACATTCAACTAGATTTTCAAATTTAGTGTCGTTTTTCTCTAGTGTACGATCACTTTTGCGTCGCAATGTTATTTTTAATTTTTTTTTTAAATATTTATATGGGAGGGCTCAGAATACAAGTGAACCAAGTCCATAAAATGCTTCTTGTGCTACAGACGTTTAAAGTTGAAGCCGCTATAGGTAGGGTTTGCAAAAACCCGTTTTTTTTTCTTTTTTAAAAAGCCTGGGTTTGTTTTTTGCGCTGTTTTGGGTTCTATTGTGTGTTTTTTTTTTTTTAAAGTTTCAACCTTATAATGTTTTTTTTAAATATTAAATTAAATTAAAATGGATTGTAATGGGGGAAAAAAATTCATCCTTGATTTACGCTTTTTGTAGGATCTTAATAATATGAAATAAAGACCGAAATAAACTAAACTTTGACATTTTTGATTCTTTCAAATTAATAAAACTAACCTTTCTAAAAAAATCACAAAAAATTGTAAATTATTTTCATACTTTTGAAAGAAAAACACTTGAGCCTGGGTTTTATTTTTTTTTTTTACGAAAACCGCCCGGTTTTTTTTTTTTTTTTGGGGGGGGGGGGGGGGGGCGGGTCGCAAACCCTGCCGCTGGGCAGTGGCAATCGAAAACATTTTTTAAATTGCTGTTGCCTAGCGCCCTTTTACCGGGAAGTTATTGGAAGTAGTTCCTTTTTTAGAACTGTCTCATTTCTTATGGTTTATTTTCTGTAGGATTTTTCAATTTTGATTGAAAAAAAAACCCAATATTTTTTTTAATCAACGGCCAAATATACATGGAAAAAGCAATTGCACTTCACTTCAAAGTAAACAAAAAATAACATTAGCAGGCTATCAGTAGTATCAGTGCAATAATAAGGATTAAAATAGTGTCGCCATCTATGTACATAATTTTTTGTCACTTTAATATCATCATAAAACTTACAATATCGTCATGTTATGAAATATTTATTTTATCTCCAAATTTGTTTTACTTTCCAGTAATAACGAGTTTCATGCTTATTAAATATAATACTTACATAGCAAAGCAATAATTTAACAGGTAATTTAACAGGTATTACGATTTTTTTTTAAAAAAAAGTAATGTATTAGAGGAGTGGGGCTGAACAATGAACATCCCTCTTAACCTTTTCCCCTTTCTTAATTAGTCGTTATTACTATTGAATTTTTTCTAGTTTTACTTTTTTTTACTTAACTATATGTAAACACTGAGGTAAAAAAAAGTATATAAAGCTTTTCTAGGTTATCGTCTTGGTTGTACCTTTCAAAGAAAACTAAATCTTCAATTATCTCAATTTCAATTGTTTTCAGTGCTATACTTAAATCTCAAAAACTTTTGTAATGCATTCATATATAATATGAATTTTGCAAAATTAAAGGTGGATTATTGTCTATTATCATTTGTTTTATTTACATAAAAAATTATTAAATTTTAAAAAATATATTTTTTTGCACAAACCTTTACAAAATTGTTGCTTTTTTTCCATCCTAATTTCTCTCCCCTTTTTTGTAACAAATGATAAAAATACACATATTTGTTATAAATTCATTGAAATCCTTCTAATCTGTTAGAGTAGAGTTTTTAAAGTGCCAACACACGTAAAAAAAATTTTTTTTTTAAAGATATATTGAAATATTTTTTTAATATGTATATTACGGTTTATTGTTTCGTTATGGTCAAATCATACTTAAAAATACTTTGATTTTCGATACTTATTTTTCTTTACAATATTTTGCTTATATTTTGCTTTAAATGAATTTATTTCTATTAATTTTAAACAATTTCCTAAATAAGTTTTTTTATATGCCAATTATGGAAGTTACATGATGTTGATAAAATGCTTATTTTCTGCAATTTACAGAAATTAATTATGAATTTCCAAAATATTGTGCACCATCTCCGTAACTGAGCGAAATGAATCCCATTTACATATGTTATAACGTTGGACATTGCTTCTTTTTCTTCCAATGTATCTAGCCCATATTTACATAACTTTCTTAATAGCATGTTGTTTTCAACTTTTATTTATATTTGGGTAAGCAGTCTCTTCAAATACCAACCACATTTCACATTCATTAGTACTTTTGGATTTATAATGTAATGTACGTAATGTGTACATTATTCAGGCTTAGAATACCATAACCGAATTTCATGTTAACCGTCAGGGAGATTTTTTACATTGAACCAGTGAATATTAAAAAAAATTGAAAAATACTCTGATTTTATTATGTAATACACTAATAATACTAGCATACAATTAGTAATTCAATTAATTTAAGTGTTTGCTATTAATATAAGTGCTATGTATTTTGCATTCAGAGTAGTACATACTATGTATCGAAAAATTAGGAAATTTATTAAGCAATAGCAATTAAGAACAGCGTATAGTTACAAACGCTATTTCGACGCAATTTCCGCTTTTTTTTAAAAAATTATTTGTCGTCAATATCGTCTAAAAATTGTTTTGTTTCTGAAGACTGTTTGCGCCGCGTAATCTAAAATACCTTAGAGGTCGCTATATCTGCGGCCACTGAAATGCTGTGACTGTTGCGATGGCAACCAGTTCTGAAGAAGAGTGTGATGTGGCTTTTTGGCAGCCATTGCTGCCCGAGGTCTTGTGAACAGAGTTGACCTCTGGTGGTTTGAAACTCTTATGTGTGATGATTTTTTTACAGTCGGCTTTCTTTTCTACCGTCGGTGTAATGATAAGTTGCTTAGTGTTCCTTATATTTGTGCATGAATAATGAGATGTGTGAGAAGAATTAGTGTGCCAACTAAAAATAAAGATTGTGATTTCAAGAGGTGTTGGTTTCTTGCATTGTCAAAGGAGAATTAACATAGTCTAATAGAGTACGGTCCGTCGATGAGTTAAATCAGTAGAAGTCGGAACTTTGGAGAAACATTTTGGTCCGATCGAGCCAGGATAAGTTCCGAGCTACCTATGGAAGAATTTTAGTCTGAGTTTTTAAGAGTGTGTGAATGTTTGTGTCTTCGAGTTTCGACTATTTGGTGAGTGTTGTGTTTTTTAAGTTGAAGATTTTAGCGATTTTATGCTAGCTGAGGTGTGTGTGGTGGTGCGTGGAGTTTTTTCAGCAGTTACTTGTATATGCTAACTGAAGTGTTGTGGTTCTTTGGTTCTGAAATTTTAGTAGTCGCGTTAAGTTAGTTGAATGTTGTGTTCGTGTGTGAAAGTGTTTTAAAAGTCCCCGATACTTATTTTATTAAATTTTTTGGATATACGGTTTTTGGGTTAAATTGTTGCTGGGAATTGCCTTTCTTTAACTTGCATTAATTGATCATGTCTTTGAGTACTAAATTAAGAAAGAATGAGTTACGGCTGATTGCGGAGGAGTTGGGGTTGACGATACCCGAGAATGTCAAAGTTGTTGGGTTGCGAGAACTAATTGAGGGGAGTACAATATTTAAAACTAATCCCGATGTAGTTCAAGGCATCATTGACGAAATTGTGACTTCGGAAAAGGAGAGACGGGAAGAGGAGGTTTTAAAGCGAGATAGTGAGGCGGCTTTGCAGTTAGAAAACTTAAAAATATCCCAGCTTAAATTAGAACTTGATTTGGCAAATGCCAGAAAAGACTCGCCAAATACCTCTCAGTCTTTGGAACTATCGGAGCTGAATTCCTCGAGGGATAGATTAGAAAGTTTAATTAAAAGTGTTAAAACCCTGACAATTCCAATACCCTCCAATTCAGAGTCGTTTAATCTCTTTTTTCAGTCTTTAGAAAAAGCCTTCCTGACCAAAGATGTGCCCGACGAACTTAAAGCCGAGATTTTGCTAAACATTTTGGGAGAAAGGATAAATAATTTGTTGGTGTATGTCAGCCAGGAAGACTTGTGTAACTATCCTAAAATAAAAGATTTAGTATTGAAAGAGTTCGAATCCACCCCCCAGGAATGCCTTAGTAATTTTAAAAAGGCTCAAAAATTGCCCTCTGAGACTTACGTGCATTTTGCTTCTCGGTTAACCGCCGCGTTTGCCTATTATTGCCAGTTGCGCAATGTAAGTGATTTTAAGTCCCTTTGCGAACTTATCGTGTCGGATAAGATTTTCGAAACCCTCGATCGAGATCTGATGACTCACATTGGTGTAAAGCAGGGCGAGACCTTTTTCAGACCTCAACAGCTTGGTCGGGAATGTGATATTTTCTTATCGTCAAAAATAAAAAGTGAACCGATTAATAGGAATGCTGCGGTAGAATCAAAACGGTTTATGGGAAATAAGACGCAAAGAGGAAATAATTGGCGGTCTGATAGGCCCAAAGTGTTCATGGCTCAAACAAAAAGTACGGAATGTGTTATTTGTAAAAATAACGTGACCCATCCACTTTATATGTGTCCACAGTTTAAAAGGTTGTCTGTTTGGGCTAGATCAGATGTAGTCAAACGGAATGGGTTGTGTTTCCGGTGCTTATCGCCTCATAAATTGCGAGAATGCCCATCAAACAAGAATTGTTTCTGTGGCCAGCCCCATAACCAGTTGATTCATTACCCCCGCGAAGAGAATAGAGATTCTGGGTTGCAGGCAAGTGCTGCTCCTTTCGTTCCAAACCAGAGACCAAGGAGAGAAGAACCGGAGATGGTTCCTCAACACCAAATTGTTGCTACAAGCTATGAAAGAAGTCGTACAAAAAGTGTTCTGTTAAGCACTGTTCGTGCATTAGTCAAGAATAGGTATTCAGAGTGGGTTGAAGTGCGGTGCCTGTTGGATGTGGGTTCTCAGTCTTGTCTGTGCACTAGAGCTTGCGCAGAGAGGTTGCAGTTAAAGATGCAAAAAATTAACACTGTGGTCTCGTGTGTTAATGATGCGACAATGGCCATTTCTAATTGTGTTAAGACAATGGTTGCGAATAAGAGCAAAGGTTTTATGAGGGAATTGTCAATGCTGGTAGTAAACAAAATAACCGATGTGATCCCAAATAGGTTAGTTCATATGCATGAGGATTTGTCGGAATTTGTTACGTTGGCAGATCCAGGTTTCAATGTTCCAGGTGCTGTTGACGTACTATTGGGTGCCGAGGTTTTTTATTCATTGTTGAAACCAGGTCAGTTCCAGGCTCAGGACTCGCAACTGGTGTTACAAAATACCGTATTTGGCTACGTGGTAAGTGGTGTTGTAGACCAAGAGTTCGAGAGCAGTGTTCATTGTGGACTGATTCTTGAGGACTTGAACAAGTCATTGAGGCAGTTTTGGGAGGTTGAAAGTGTTGAAGGGGAACTGCCAAAATGTACTGAATCTTCGTTGTGTGAAGAACATTTTGTGAGCACTCATAAGAGAGATGAGGATGGTCGATTTGTGGTGTCGATGCCTTTGGCTAAAGATTCGTCGTGCTTGGGACAATCAAAGGGTATAGCCTTAAAACGGCTTGAGTCACTGTGGAAGCGGTTGTCCAGGGATCAAGACTACTTGACGTTGTACAAAGATTTCATGGACGAGTACGAGGCCTTGGGGCATATGGAAAAGGTTGAAGAGTCAAGTGAACCATCCATACATTATTACATTCCCCATCATGGTGTGCTTCGTCCTGAGAAAAGCACAACGAAGCTCAGAGTGGTCTTTAATGCCTCATCTCCAACAACATCAGGTACTAGCTTGAACGACATCCTTATGAAGGGTGAGGTAACTGAGGACGTCTTCGAAACAATTACCCGGTTCAGAAGACACAAGTTTGCGTTCACCACCGATATTCAGAAGATGTACAGACAGATTCTGATTGACCCAAGTCAACGAGATCTTCAAAGAATCGTGTGGAAGGCAAGAGCCAGTGATGAGCCTTCAACTTACCGCCTGAAGACTGTTACTTATGGCACGACCAGTGCACCATTTCTTGCCATAAGAACACTACAGCAACTAGCCAGTGACGAAAAGCTAAGATTCCCGTTGGCTTCCGATGTTCTGCTGCATGATTCCTATATGGACGATGTCGTCAGTGGAGCCCCTGACTTGGTGACAGCCCGGGCCCTTCAGGGTCAACTGATCGATGCCTTGCAGACGTGTGGAATGTCCCTTCACAAGTGGTCTTCGAATTCCAATGAGCTCCTGAACAGCTCGCTGTCATCAGACACCGAGCACTCGTTTTCGGAGACCTCAGAGATGGCTGTGAAGACCCTGGGCATCTGCTGGAAACCTTCTCAAGACCAGTTCGTGTTCAAGGTGTCTATTTCGAGGCAATCTTCATACACCAAACGGGAGGTGCTTAGTGTCATTGCCAGGCTGTATGACCCACTCGGATTCCTGGGTCCAATGGTGACACTTGCGAAGATACTTCTCCAACGGCTGTGGCAGAGTCAACTTGGTTGGGATGATGTGCTTCCTGAGCCCATCGCAAGTGAATGGGATAGTTTTGTGGCCACGCTGAAATGTATTGAAGACATTAGGATCGACAGATACGTTTTCACAGACGTCGCGTCAAGAATCTTCATTCAAGGGTTTGCCGACGCCTCCGAGGCAGCCTATGGAGCTGTCGTTTACTTGCAGTGCTTCTGTTCGAGTGATGTTGTGAAATCTACAATAATAGCGAGCAAATCTAGAGTGTCACCTATTCAAGTGCTGTCAATTCCACGGTTAGAACTATGTGCGTGTGTTCTGCTTGCCCAGCTTATGGACAAAATCCGTTCCTGTCTGAGGTGTGAGATGAGCGGAGTTATGTTGCATACCGATTCAACTATTGCACTTGCTTGGTTGAAGACACCTGCAAATCGCCTGAAGACCTTCATAGGCAACCGCGTATCTAAGGTTCAACGGCTGACAGAGGGCTGTCAGTGGTGTCACGTACCGTCGCCTCTCAACCCTGCGGATATCATTTCCCGTGGGTTGGAACCTGCTAGTCTGCCGAACGCTGACTTGTGGTGGAATGGACCTCCGTTTATCAGAGAAGGAAAATTGTCCAGCGGGACAAACGAGTTGCCCATGGAGACTGATTCTGAGTACTCTCGTGAACTGAAGGTAACTTTGGGACCTGATATGCCTGTGACTATGACTTGTCTTGCAACAAATTGTGAATTATCTTTATTGCCTGATTTATTGTGCATTAATAATAATTATATTAGAATTCTTCGTATTTTGAGCTATTGTTTAAGATTTGTAAATAATTTGAAAAATTCCAATGTTAAGTTTTCAGGCCCCCTTAGTGCCACAGAAATAGAAAATGCAGAAAAATGCATGGTCGAAATGGTTCAGAATGAATGTTTCCCAACAGATATTAGGAACATCCAGTGTCAGAGGAATGTCCTGCCTAATAGTAAGCTAAAAAGTTTGAATCCCTTTTTAGACAAAGATGGGATTTTGAGGGTAGGAGGACGTTTGGGAAATTCTGATTTGTCCTACGATGCAAAGTACCCTGCTATTCTGCCAAATAGTCATGCCCTGACCAGCAGCATAATTAAGTATTTTCATACTAAAAACTTGCATGTTGGTGCATCTGCACTGTTACATTGTGTCAGGGAAAAATTTTGGCCTTTGAATGGTCGTTCCATTTGCAGAAAAATAGTGCATGAATGCATCGCCTGCTATAGGGCTAATCCAACTGTGACATCACAGTTAATGGGTAGCTTGCCCAGGGATAGGGTAGTTTCCGATTATCCGTTTAATTGCACTGGGGTAGACTTCTGTGGCCCATTTGTGATTAAATATCGTAACCAAAAAAAGGGTATTTTTCATAAAGTTTTTATATGTATTTTTGTGTGCTTTGTATCCAAATCCGTTCATGTGGAAATGGTGTCGGATTTAACTTCTGAGGCTTTCATAGCGGCTTTAAAAAGGTTTTTTGCCCGCCGTGGTAAAAGCGCTAAACTGTATTCTGACAATGGTAAAAATTTTGTTGGCGCAAATAACGAAATTAAGCGGTTATTAAATCTAGTGAAAAAACCAGATGAACAACTAGCGGGGTATCTTTCGGCTGAAGGAATCGAATGGAAGTTTATTCCTCCGAGAGCACCTTCTTTCGGTGGTCTTTGGGAGGCTGCCGTAAAATCCTTTAAATATCATTTTAAGAGAATTGTGAGTGGGGCAAAGTTAACCTATGAGGAATTTCTGACAGTTAGTGTTCAGATTGAAGGAATGCTTAATTCAAGACCCTTAACCCCTTTATCGAGTTCTATTGATGATCTTGAAGTTTTAACTCCGGCACATTTCCTAATAGGCCGATCACTTAATTCTATCGTTGAACCTGACCTAACTAAGTTCAATGAAAATTGTTTAAAAAAGTGGCAAAAAGTGACCCGTTTGGTCCAACTAATCTGGAATAGGTGGAGCCGTAGTTATTTGAGCGGGTTGCAGCAAAGAACCAAGTGGCGCTTCCAAAAGGCAAATGTAAAGGTGAGTGATCTGGTAATTCTGGTGGAAGATTGCACAACTAGTTTTCGATGGCCTTTGGGTCGCATTTTGGAATTATATAGTGGTAATGATAACTTGGTGCGGGTTGTAAAGGTAAAAACCCAGACTGGAGTATATAAAAGAGCAATTTCCCGCGTATGTTTACTACCCATATTAGATTAAAATGTGTTTGATATTTGATTTGCTGATGTTTTATGTATTTGAATTTTATTGTTCTAGGAAGTTTTCTGTTTATTGACTTTTATAACTTGTTTTATTGAAATTTTGTGAAATTTATATTGCTTATATGTTGAATGTTTATAACATTGCAACGGGGGGAGAATGTTTGCGCCGCGTAATCTAAAATACCTTAGAGGTCGCTATATCTGCGGCCACTGAAATGCTGTGACTGTTGCGATGGCAACCAGTTCTGAAGAAGAGTGTGATGTGGCTTTTTGGCAGCCATTGCTGCCCGAGGTCTTGTGAACAGAGTTGACCTCTGGTGGTTTGAAACTCTTATGTGTGATGATTTTTTTACAGTCGGCTTTCTTTTCTACCGTCGGTGTAATGATAAGTTGCTTAGTGTTCCTTATATTTGTGCATGAATAATGAGATGTGTGAGAAGAATTAGTGTGCCAACTAAAAATAAAGATTGTGATTTCAAGAGGTGTTGGTTTCTTGCATTGTCAAAGGAGAATTAACATAGTCTAATAGAGTACGGTCCGTCGATGAGTTAAATCAGTAGAAGTCGGAACTTTGGAGAAACAAAGACATTCACTTCTGCTTTCGATTCATTTTGAATGAAAATAAATTACTTAAAAAGCGAACCATGTTCTTTACCTTTGAAATCTGTAGAGAAAACCGACGCTTATCAAGGCGTAATGCATCATCCCGCAAATACCATATCAAATTGACGAATCATGGATTTTCTCAGAAGAAGCAATTAATTTTTGGAATGTTCATTGCCGTTTTTTTTTAATGTTTTGTTTCATTGGTGATTCAAAATTAAGAGAGGGAGGAAAAATTCAAATTCTGTATATTTTTGTTCAGGTTAAGCGGAATTTCACCTAAAGCGATTGTGCGTTAAGAATTTTTTTTTGGTATTAGATTTTTAGGAAATGCTGAAGCGGGATTTCGTATTAAGCGAATTCGTGTTGAGCGAATTCGCGTTAACGAGGTTCGACTGTATTACGTATTACTTTACTAACATCTCAATTTGCATTTTAGTGATTAGTTGTTATTTTACTTTATATATTATAATCATCAATTTTAAGTAAGCTATTGTGCAGTTCTAGTGTGCTATTTATGTAATAAAACTGCATAATGCCTCTAAAAAAAAATAAACATCCCTTTTAAAAAAATTAAAGTGTATTTCAATACTGCTTTTGCTAGAAACACATCTTTGGAAATAATATACTTTTACCTGACAAAATCTAATCAAGTTTATTGAAATTAGAATGAATCTTCATTTATTTATTACAATAACTTAATTTTCTGTCAAGTTTGTGATTGCATGTCACATGGGCATAATCACGGCCAACTTCAATAACAAGGCCGGAGAAGCTTTTCCAAACATTAGCTAGACGGAATTTTTGACGTCACTATTCCGAGTGCCGAAGATTGAGAAACTAGTTCGGATGCATTCGGAACCCTAAAAATGTGGTCAGCCGTGAACGAGTGTTTCCGAACAGGTCCGTGACCGGGTTATCTCCGCTTTCGGAACAACGTCACTCGGAACTATGACGTCAAAAATTCCGTCCCCGAGCGTGTTTAGGAGAGGTTCTTTGGGCTTAGTATTTGACTAGGCCGTGGCATAGTACAAAACCAATCACCGATAAGTGAAAATGCTTTTGTAATGTCTTGCAGGAAGAATGTCTATATTTTAAGGTTACCTTGGACAATGTATGCCTAGCTTATTAGTTTGGTATTGACATATATTTTTCTTTTTCAGCCTGCTATATATAACACCTACCAAAGTCTGAAACTGAGACCTGACAAGTTTTGCAATTATTTGCTATCTAAAGAAGTGGGATTTAGTTCTTGTCAAGAGCTTGGAAAGACTTTTAACTATAGGAAAGGTAATGTTTCTTTCTTTTTCTTTTTGTAGCAAAATTTTGTTGTTTAAAAGTTATGGGGAGATGTAAACATATATATTATCTATATTATTTTTAAAATATGCATTGAAATAATATTTATTTAATAATCTTTTAAATTACTGTAACAGTTTGACCAATACATGGGACACCATGTGCATTATGATAAGACTATGATCTTTATTTTTCAACAAATTTGTTAGATTAGATTTTTTTTTAAAAATATGTCAATAAATCTCTTTTAACCCCGTTATGTAAGTATATTTTTGAACCACAATTTTGTTTTTTCATTTATGGTTCTATACAACAAAAGTGTTTATCATATTTTTAAAGGTCAAGGCTTTAATTTGATGAATTTTTTAAAATGTTGTCCATGTAACAATCATTTGATTCCAGCCTAATTGCAGAATAGGGTTCGTACGCGGCCTTGAAAACCTTGAAAGTCCTTGAATTTTAAAATTTCGTTTTCAAGGCCTTGAAAAATCGAATTTTACCCTATTACCCTTGAGAATCCTTGAATTTTAACAGAGTCTAAATTTTTTTGGCAATCTACGGCGATCTGAAATTTGCGAAACTACGGCGATCTGAAAGTCTCGAAACTATGGCGATTTATAATGATTTTTTGCTGCGCACCCTGATGCAATATGCAAGTTTATGAATATTATATTAGTTGATGAGTAATAATAAGTGCTTTTGTCCCTGTACCGATTGCCTTGGTTTAGCCTTGAATTTCATATTTGAGAGCCTTGAAAAAGCCTTGAAAGTCCTTGAATTTTTTCTCCTAAAAAGTGTATGAACCCTGTAAAATAGGTTGTGCCTTAACATTATTTAATGTACACAAATAGATTTGAAATAATTCTACCGTATTATTATCCTTTAGCATTAGTCATTGTATTATTCTAAATTCAACTGAAATTTGCTGATAAAAATATTTGTGGTTCACCTTAAAAATGTTTCAAAGTGTTTTTAGGATTTTGAATTGTAAAATAATTAATTAAGCTCATTTTAAAATTGTTAGGCTATCGACAAAGTATTTTCATCCTAAGAAAAGAACATCTAAATACTCAAGATCCAAACTTCAGTGCTCATTTGTCGCCTATTCCATTTCATTATGATATGTGGAATTGTGAACAGCAAGTTGGATTTCCTACCTTCGAGGACCCAAATGATGCAAGTTTTTCAGACTTTGAAAGGCAACATAATCAAGAATATGCCCACTTCGATGGAAATATGGAAGAAAACTTTTCTAGCTTTGATCGACACGAACATGAAGATTACATGAATTTTGAGAATGATGTAAATCAAGAGTTTGTAAATTTAGAACATTCGAATGAATGCTTTTCAGATTGTGATGAACACTCAAATGAAGTATTTTTAAATTTCGAAAGCTAGTATGCGAAGCATCTGGGTAAATTGGTAAAATGAATTTTAAATTGTTCAAATGTAATGTACGAGGCATGTAATTTAGGTTAGTACTATACTTTGACTATTGGCCTTATTGTATTTGGCGTTTGGCATGCTGTGTATCTACATTTATCATTGGTTAAAAAATAACAAAACTATGGATGTGCAAATTATATAGTTAAACTCATAGCTTCCTTGCACAGAAGCCACAACCATAGGCAGAGCTAAAAAACGCCAAGAGCAATCAGATATAGAGAAAATTTCAGCCGTTTTAGTTTGTCTTCATCTGATTGTTCGGCGCATTTTATAGCTCCGCCCATGGTCGTGGCTTCTGTGCAAGGAAACTATGAATTTAACAACTATAGGAATGGGTTGGTTTTGAAAACAGTGTGCTTAACAGCATTCTGTTTTCTATTGCTATGTTTTTGCACATTTCTTTGTAATTTGATTGATAATATATCAGGACGTTATTTAGACACTCTTTGTTTTTTGTGTTTACATAAGTCTTGAACAGTTAAAAGCCTACACTGGCTAAAAAAAAATTAACTTCGTTTTGTTTTTTAATTACAAACTATGCAAAAGCTGTTGAAATTTACTTTGAGATTATGCATTTAAAAAAAAAACATCAGTAGTAGGGAAAATCGTTCAGAGCTTATTTAAACTCATTTAATACTTATGAAATCATTGAATGTCTGTTTTTCTGCCTATTCCCCAATCTTCATCAAATCTTTGATAATTACTGGAGATCACTCACTTTATATCTTCACCTCACAATCAATCTCTACAACACACAATTATTTTCTCTCTCAATTATGCTGCCATCTTAAAATGCTGTTATATAGGGGCTGGGGAGCCCAGTCGGTAAGGCACTCGCCTAGCATGAAAAAAGTCCCAGGTTCAGGTCCAGGCATTGCCAAAATTACTGCTGACCTATAAAGGGCTGTGCAGCCAAAAATGGCCGACGAATAATACCTCGTGTAAGGGAGTGCATGTTCAATATTTTCTCCAAAGTCCTACCCTAGAGTTGGGTGCCTATTCAGGTGTCTGCTCGTCACTTGACTGTGGTTTCAAAATACGGTTCTAACCAGTCGCCAATAGCCCTCGTGTAGCTCTAGTGCGAGGATAATTCAAAGCCTAACCTAACAACACACAATTATTTTCTTTCCCAATTATGCTGTCATCTTAAAAAGCTCTCATAACTTTCCACTGGTTAGGTATGTTTTCTTCAGAAATGTGTGATCTTGTCTTGAATTTCAACCACTTTTATGCTTTTGGCCTTGAAGTAAAAATATCAAAGCTAATAAATGCTAATTTTGCATCTAGTTATGGAATATTAAATACTTGCAAACATATGTAAATAGAAATGAGAACAACAAGGCTTTAGGGCACTTTTGGATAAGTGTAAGTACACAGCTTGCTCGTGTCAAAGTGATACAGACTTAAATACATGCTTTCTAACTTCGAAATATCATCTTCCAATTAATTCTGTTAAAACATGTGTACTCTGAGCTAGTCCTGCTTAGTTTTCATATTTTCCTGCTGAGCTACATTTTTTCTTTTTTGTTTTATTAATGATTGACTAACAATGTGCTCTGCTGCTTTACTGCTACTTAAATGCAAACTGTTTTACACTCTAAAATGTTAGTTATATAATTTAATCATATGAAATTCCATCACTTCATTATAATCATTTAAAGATGCTATAGTAATATGTATTTGTGTCTTATGTAGGGCCAATAAAGTATCATTTTATTTTGCTATGTGTACAGTGTGTGTATGTGTGCATATCTGTAATTTTAAATCATATCCAAAAATTGAAATATAACTTAAAAACTAAAGGGGCGCATCTGATTTTGCTTAAAAAAGAATAAACTTTTCCTTCAATGCTATCCAAGTGTAAATTAACATTATCTCTTGACCCATAAATTTAATGGAAAATTTGGATATTGAAAAGTTATAAAATTGATCTTAAGCCTCCAGCGGTTGTGCACTTGGTTGAAGCTACCCCAAATGGACTCCTCGGTTAACCTCTTAAGACCCGAGGAAAATCCTACATGTATATTCTTAATCTAAACATACTTTTCCCACTAATATATGTGCTAAAAAGTATGTTTTTTCAAAGAAATAAAAAAAAAATATGTTTAATACGTAGTTACTTTCGGGACACGCTTTAAACTCTAAAAATACACATTTCTTGTGCTACAAGCCTACAAATGCAACATGCCGTATCACTTATTTGTACACTCTTAAAACAAAAGAATGAAATCCACTCCAGTAGGAGAAGTGTATTTTGCAACTGGAATGGAGTAAATATTAACTCGGACTGAGTAAAAATCACTCGTTTGGAGTAATCCTGTCGGAGGTTTAACACACAAATTATCCACTCCTATAAGGGAAGTGCATTTTCAACACTGGAGGAGTGAAAATTCACTCAGACTGAGTTAAAATCGCTCGTTTATTTTAAGAGTATAGTTAAGAGATTATTTAATTTTTTTTTTTTTTTTTGCAAAATGCCTAAGAACTTCTTGAAAAGTTTAAAAGGAAAATTAAAATTATTTTTTTATGAACTCTATCTTGTGTTGACCCTCGTTCAACTTCATTTTTTATAGAAATAAATGACTAACACCTGTAATCAAAGGCTGAAAACTGATATTTAGATATTCTTCTATAGGACCAGGTCAAATTCGGAACTAATTAACGTTTTTAATTCTTAGTGGGGAGGTTTTAAAAAATGTCCCCAAATGGGGTCGCTAGGTCGTAAGGTTAAAGCAATGACCCAAGTCTAATCTCGACCTACCACACAACCACGGCCCATCTAAATAAAGCCGTTTCTCTTGAGATAAAAACTTATTCTTTTCTAGTCTTTAATGGGGCTGGGGAGCCCAGTCGGTTAAGCACTCGCTTAGCATGCGGAAGGTCCCAGGTTCGGGTCCGGGCATCGCCAAAATAGCTGCCGACCTATAAACGGCCCGTGCAGCCAAAAATGTACGACGAATAATACCCCGTGTAAGGGAGTGCACGTTAAATATCCTTCAAAGTCCTAACGCTGCGTACGATGTCGCCCTTAACGGTTGCGTTGGGTGCCTATTCAGGTGTTGGCTCGTCACCTGACTGTGGTTCTAAAATACGACGCCCGTCGCCAATAGCCCTCGTGTAGCTCTAGTGCGACGATAATTCAAACCAAACTATTCTTATATGCTCGCCAAAATGTAGATGATTATATTTTGCTAAAATAATGACTAATAGCAATGCCATGCCCTAGTGTGAGGCTGGGGAGCCCAGTCGGTTAAGAACTCGCTTAGCATGCGAAGGTCCCATTATCGGGTCCGGGCATCGCCAAAATAGCTGCCGACCCATAAACGGCCCGTGCAGCCAAAAATGTACGACGTCCAAAACCTAACCTACCTTGCCCTAGTGCCGTGATGTGAATTCAAACAAACCCTAACTGACTCTATAACAATGATTAACATGAAATTATAACTATTCTAAATTAATTTATGTCAACCACTAGTTTAGCAAAGGACAAAAAAAAAAAAAAAATTGATTTTATTAGAGGTGACTGTGTGAAAGGATGTTATAATTTTTTAATTTAAATAAATCAAATATTGTCACTGTCATATTTTTATGAGTAATAAAATATCTCATTCCGTGAAATTGTGTTCTAAACATACAATAACAGTTTGGTAAGGTTTTTTTACAGTAAATTTAGAGGGGAAGATAACTATTCTTATAAAAGTAATTCGTATCTTCACTTTTGTTATGTTTCTCTTGTGAACAGCTGCTGTTGGCTGGCTAATATAAATACAAAAATTGTCAACCAGGCCAGAGGCCCAGCAAGAGTGGTCCAAAATTCAGGGTGTTCGTAAAAGAATGTCTGAGTTTCAAATTGTAATATGTATACCAAAACCGACCTTAAGTTTGCAGTATACAAATGTTCTACGAGAAAAAGGGTAAATAGTTCTCATTTTTGAGGGCGAGAATCGAATACAAAAAGGTATTTCACATTCAATAAACAAATTTATTTGTTATTTCAAGAGATAAATTTATTATTTTTATTAGTTAAGCTTCAGTTGTTAGTGTTATTTTAGTTATTTTTTTCCTTCGATTTTGACGTAACAGGGCGCATGAATATCAGGGTCGAAAGGAGCAGCCAATCCGAGTTCGTGAAATTGCGGCGCCAGCCGGGTTGTTTACCCAGTTTCTTCCGCTCAGTACATTTCTCTGCTGCAAACTTAAGCTCGGTTTTGGTATAGTATCAGTTGTAATCGTTCAATAGTGGTGGTTGAAGGTGGCGTATAAAGAAACTACAACAGTTTCAGATAAGCTATATCCCACAATTTACCAACCTTAAAAGGTAGAACTGCATAGGCTGTTGCTTCGATTACTCCGGACTTGCTGCAGCAGTATGGGAAGAATTGCATTTTTTGTTTGGATGTGTGCCGTATCACTAAAGTTGCACACATTGACCACTTATAGGAAAAGCTATGTTAGTTTAACTTCAATTTCAAGTATGATTTGTTATATTTAGTATAAAATAAACTCCTGTAATATACCATTAAAACTAGGACATTTTTTACGGACGCCCTGTATATCTTGTACTTTACCCGTTTCCAATGCTATCGAAATTCTTCTTAAAATCTTCTACTCTCTTCGAATACATAACATACATAATTTGGTGAAGCATTCCACTCATTGACAACTCTATCTCTATTGTAAGTAAAACTTAGTTGTTGTTGGTATTATTTAAGTTTAGGTTTAAAGTGTGAATTAACCCGAAAGAAATTATTGTATAGAAATTTAAATATTTAATGTTTAAGAAAATTTAGATTTTATTTTTAGCAAAAAGTAAGTAAGTTGTGAGAGATATGCTAATGTTCCTTGTGCTTTGAAAATTTTTGTACTTGCACTTATATAATAAGAGACAAAGTCCGAAAACAAAGACACTTTTACATTTTAATAAGATGATACATTTTGTATTCACAAAATAAAGCACGTAATTAATTTAAATATAGAGCATTTTAAATGCTCTAATATTTAATAATAAAATTGTACATATCTTGCGTTATCATATATGTTCGATAGATGGCGCCATGAGATATAGGTATTCTACTTTAAAGAAATAAATACAAAATTAAGAAGTTCCATTTCAACCACTTCAGAGTTTCATAAAACTTTTAAGAATCATTATCTTAATTTTCGAAGACAAATTTTAGAAAAGAAAATTATTAGGATTTTAGAAGTTTAATAACTTCTTAAATACACTTTTTAAAAAAAAAAATTGCATAATTATATTAAATAACTTTTTAAATTCGTACGAAAAAGAACTTTTCGTTATTTTATTTTCCTTGAAAATGTTAATGCAATAATGTGAGTTTTATAAAATTCATTTTAGCTTCCACACTACGTTTATAACGTAAAAAGTGGATGGTATTATAATCGTTCAGTCCGGTTTTTTTTCTAATGTCTATAAATCTTGTGCATGTATACACGGCTCTATGTGAATTTCAGAAACTATTTTTAATAACAAAAATGTATTCTATTTTAGTTCTTTTAGAACCTATTGTTGAATTCTTTCGATGGAGTTAAAAAAAAAAAAGAAAAGTAGGCCAAAATATGAACAAAAAATATGAATCAAAATTTTAGTCAAATTAAACTACTTACAAAAACTAAAACTTTTAAACCAAATCTTCGGGTTAGTTTTTCCGTTTTTTTCGACGAACTTCCTACACAACCAGATTTCGAAAATTATTGCCATTTTTCTATTTCTTCCTATCTTTACTTCCTAAGTTAAAAAAAGACTTTGATACATCAGACAATTATTATGCTCGTATTATCTTTCTGTTTTGTTTTTCAATCGTGAATAAAATAAATAAATAAATGAACGAATAAATAAATAAATAAATAAATAAATAAATAAATAAATAAATAAATAAATAAATAAATAAATAAATAAATAAATAAATAAATAAATAAATAAATAAATAAATAAATAAATAAATAAATAAATAAATAAATAAATAAATAAATAAATAAATAAATAAATAAATAAATAAATAAATAAATAAATAAATAAATAAATAAATAAATAAATAAATAAATAAATAAATAAATAAATAAATAAATAAATAAATAAATAAATAAATAAATAAATAAATAAATAAATAAATAAATAAATAAATAAATAAATAAATAAATAAATAAATAAATAAATAAATAAATAAATAAATAATAAATAAATAAATAAATAAATAAATAAATAAATAAATAAATAAATAAATAAATAAATAAATAAATAAATAAATAAATAAATAAATAAATAAATAAATAAATAAATAAATAAATAAATAAATAAATAAATAAATAAATAAATAAATAAATAAATAAATAAATAAATAAATAAATAAATAAATAAATAAATAAATAAATAAATAAATAAATAAATAAATAAATAAATAAATAAATAAATAAATAAATAAATAAATAAATAAATAAATAAATAAATAAATAAATAAATAAATAAATAAATAAATAAATAAATAAATAAATAAATAAATAAATAAATAAATAAATAAATAAATAAATAAATAAATAAATAAATAAATAAATAAATAAATAAATAAATAAATAAATAAATAAATAAATAAATAAATAAATAAATAAATAAATAAATAAATAAATAAATAAATAAATTCGCCAAGTTCAGGGCACTACCCAACCTTTTCTGGAAGGGTTTCGGCGTGTTTACCGTTAGGCCGTATACAGCGTGTCTCAAAAGTTTATGGACAACTGTTTTTTTTTTTTTTACTTTAGGAGCCAACTAAACGAGTAAAAATACGATATAAATTATGCATGTATCTAGTGTAGTAATACAAATAATAAAACACTCAAACAAGGTAGAGCTGCTATAGATTTAATACAATAAAATGAAAAAGAAAAATAGCTGTCCGGAAAGTATTGGAAAAAAGAAGGTTTTAAAAGCTGTTCATTATTGATGAAGTACCCATGATTTTAAGTAGTGATAATTTATCTATCTATCATAACCATCTGGTGACCGAGCTCTGCTCGGAGAAAACAGGTATCGAAGCTAACTCGAAGATTTAAATATTCAATTGTGATTTATCAAAACAATACATACCATAAGAAAATTTGTGAAACCATTGGTGAAAAGATAACCGGTTAAAGTTAATGTGACCAGATTTTCAAAATCAAAAAGTGGGACGCTTCATCATCCCCCCCCCCCTTCCGGTGTATTTTTTAAGTATTTTTTTTATGCACATAATAGTCCCTTCACACCATTACACACTTGGTATAAGAAAGATAAGGGAGGCGCGTTCAACAGCAGCAGTGGTTCCAGGCAAACAGAAACCATACTCTACCAATTTGTTGATGACTTTAACTTCATTTAACAATTTCTAAAGACGTCATAGCGTTTTACTCCGATTATTCATAAAAAAAGTCTATTTTATTTACAATTTCCTCGTTTTTCGGGACATTGCAGGACTTTTACAAAAAAGCAGGACGTTTTGCCGGGACATTCGGCCCGCGGGACAGTAACACAAAAAGCGGGACGTCTGGTCACATTAGTTAAAGTGCACCATTGTAAACAAAGTTAGAGTTTGGAAAGGAAACTATTCTATACAAAGGTAAAGTTTTAAAAGTCATAGGAAATGAAATGTAATTGATAATTGGCGTTTCGTTGAAAAGCAACGAAAATGTCGAAATGTGGTAAACATTCCATTTCATACTTCATTCAACTCGATAGGTATAGCAACCATACGTTAAAGTTTCAAGATCGCCAAAAATCGCCAATGAACAGAATAGAACTAAAATCGTCAATCAAGGTTGAAATTATTTAAATTTGAAAAATTAAAATCTTAACTAAACATTTATAGCTTAAGCAGAGGCTTATAGCATTAGCAGATGGCATCAGGAAAGTAGCCATTATGGCGAACTAATGAAGTTTGAAAATATCCTATCTATAACTCCGAACTGGATGACCGTAGCGCTTCAAAACCTGTGCCAATCGATTCGTCATGGCCAATAACCCCAAATCCCCAAGTTTACCGGAGTTTATTAATTCTGGGGCGATTTTCGACTTGGCACCAATTCCTCGTATTATAGTATAAGATAAAAGAAAGAGTCTGTCTGTCGGTATGTCTGTGGATCGCAAAAGACCTACATAGACTGCTCTAAAAAATTGGAAATTTTTAATATAGATTCCTTTTAATACCTACGTGTGCACCTGAGGCTTAGTTTTTCATATTTGAATGTGATTTTTAATTAATATAATTAGTTTTAAAAAAAACGTCATCCACGTGGAATTGCGGGACCATAACAGGACTTGAAAATACATGAACCGGACCGAAACGGGGGCTTGACGCCATCCTCTATTACTTTGATTGAGTTTGGTTGAGATATACGCTCGCCCTAAGACTGCTTCATCCTCTATTAGTGATTGCTTTTTTTAAGTATGCATGCGCCAACACGTTAGGTTAGGTTTAAATTATCGTCGCACTCAGGCGCGCAGCCAGGATTTTTTCAAGGAGGGGGCTTAACTTCAGAAGGGCACTTTTACACAAATTTATGGGGACCAGGAGAAAATTTTTGAAATGTTGATCTTCCAAAACGCTATGTTTGAAATAACTTTAATATGCTAAATTTACAAACGAGACTACTGGGAAGAACACTTAAGACTGTTGAGTGGTTGATAAATTAACTGGAATTATGATAATTGGTACAAAAATAGTTCTTACATTGGAATTGGAACCCGAGGGAAAATTATTAAAACCCCCCAAAAAATAATTCAACTTTGTGAAAGGAGATTAAAAGGAATGAAATGTTTTCAAAAAATTCTGATATCTACGTCATTTTTTGACATAAGATTATGAAATTTCTAATAACGATTCTTTAATTCGTTCATACCAAGAAATCGAATGAACTCCAAAAGCTATAGGAAAAAGCAAAATTTTACACATTGCCATTTCCGTCAATTGTTAAAAACAAACCCTCGTTCAAAAATATACATTTAAAATTCAAAAGCATCCTTTTTTTTCAAATTAAATAATTTATAAAAGATAAACAGTTTCTACTTTTTCTTTTTTTTTTATTACTTAATAATTACTAATGATTCAAAATAATAAATATAATTTTTGCCTGAAATTGATTTATTTTGTGGGCTTCAAAATAAAAAGGGTTATGATACCAGGATTGGAATACTCAAAGTTTTAATCACTGATGTTAACTTTTAAAATTCGTCAATACTTTTCCAAAGATCGACTTCTGATAATAATGAATGAATCGCTGATCCAAACACTAGAAATAAAATTTCACAGCACCATTTCTTTCATCGAAAGCAGCCTTATTGCAGTAACATGGAACTAAATACTGAAATTTTGATGAAATGATCATACTTCTGCAAACTTCCGCTCCAGCTACTTATTACTTGGTCAATGTACGGAATAAATAAAGATATATGATTTGGCAGTTTCAGCAGGTTGGATTTCCCTAAATTTTTGTGTTTCGCCTTTCCGAGAACATTGATTTCAAAATCGTGATTTAAACTAAGCGCTTCTGCCTTTTTAACCCTTTCAGTTCCTACTTTCAGTCCCAATGGCAATTTGGCATCATCATTTTTGATTTTTTTTTCTGATCATCTATAGCCATTTATGATATCAAAAAGCATATCATTCGAATCTTCAAACTTTTTTTCTATTAGAAATTATTTTTTATTAATCCCAATAGATGGTCAGCCCGATTATTTTTTAAAATTATAATCTGAAACATGATGATGCAAATGGAATCGCTGCTACTGAAAGAGTTAAAGATAGAGGGAAAATGTTCTAATGCCTTTTCGCACCCATGCCTAAAAACACGTTAAAAATCTTTCACTAGTCTATCGTGTGAATAAGTTATAGAACTTCAGTTATAAAAGCCTAAAAACAGGCAAAGGCAACTTTTTAAAGCCGTCGTCCGTTTATTTAGTAGTTTGCATGCAGTGCCAAAATTGGGACTTATGGGACCAAGGACACAAGTGAATTTAGGGACCCTACTAAGTTTATCAAATTTATACAAGTGTAAAACTTTCAACAATTATCTTAAATACTAGTGTACACACTGCTTATATTTAACATTTTTGTTATAAATTTTAATGCATAATTAAGATAGAGCATAAGAAACATATAATATTATATCATGCATGCCATATTATATTTTACATGCATAATTTTATTCTCGTTACCAGGGCATAATTTAGAGAAATAATAAGTGACATAACTACTATTGTGGCTTGCTTTAAAAAAAAAAATCAATGGCACTGGGTTCAATTTCATTATATTTCATATAAATTTTTATGGCAACTATTTTTGGCACGCATTTCTTTCAATATTATTCTTAAGTAAATTTATGGCAGTGGGTGCCGCGGGCACGTGTCCCATTTGCCCTGCCAGAAATCAGGCTCTGTTTGCATGACAATCCGTTTTAATGCATTTTGGAAAGTTGTTATGAGCAACGTTTCGTTTTTCAGGAATATTGTGCAAAATTGTCTTTTTTTTTTTGTCATCAAATACATTTTTGATTATTTTATTTTTTAAAATTACACAAGTTTGGGCAAATTAATTTGGCAAAAGGGCACTTTGTCACGGTCAGAGGGGGGCTCAAGCCCCCCGAGCCCCCTCCCTGGCTGCGCGCCTGGTCGCACTAGAGCTACACAAGGGCTATTGGCGACGGGCGTCGTATTTTAGAACCACAGTCAGGTGACGAGCCAACACCTGAATAGGCACCCAACGCAACCGTTAAGGGCGACATCGTAAGCTGCGCCAACACAAATTTAATTTTCTTTTGATTTTGAGTTTATTTGCACAAGTAAGCATGCCTCTAAAAGGAAGCAATGCGAAGTTAACGGGTTCCCAGTAAGGCAGGACCATACTGCTAGTAATAATAAAAGAGTCTGTGTGTATGTCTATGGAATCGCGAAAGACCTACTTAGACTGCTCCAAAAACTTCGAAATTTTTAATATAGATTCCTTTTAATACCTACGTGCTCATCTGAGGCTTAGTTTTTTCATAGTTGATTGTGATTTTTAATTAATATAATTAGTTTCAAAAAACGTCATCCACGTGGGAGTGCGGGCCCATAATAGGGCTTGAAAATACATGGACCGGGCCGAAACGGGGGCTTGAAGCCATCCTCTATTAGTGTTTAAGTGCGCATGCACCAACACGAATTTAATTTTGTTTTGATTTTGAGTGTATTTTAATAAGTAGGTAGACCGTAACAGGGGCTTCAAAACACAACGACAGGGCCATACCAGGGGCTTGACGCCATTCTCTGTTAGAATTTGCTTTTTTCTTGCGCATGCGCCAACACGAATTGAATTTAGTTTAGATATTGAGTGTATGGGGAACATTCATGTGATGTCACGCGGTAGAATCTCAGGTGGATATGGCCGTGAATGTCCCCCATTTTCACAAGTAAGTATGCCTCTAAAAGGAAGCAATGCGAAGCTAACGGGTTCCCAGTAAGGCGGGACCATACTGCTAGTTTAAAATAGGTACAAAATGTACTTATGTCAACAAGCAGTACAGAACGAGCAGTAAAATGAAACAGTACAATTTTTTTTTTAAATGTATGGACATTCGTCAAATATAGTTTTTATTTTATAGATCATGTTTACTTAAACACGTGGATTGTCCTCTAAAAAAGTTAGTATTTATAAAACAATTGAAAGTGTTTATTTTATTTAGTATACCTACAAAAATAAGTGAAATCCAAACAAAAACCTCTCAGTAAAAGAAGGCCAAGTTCTTAAAAAAAATATGGCCTGGCCTTAAAAAGAAGTGAAATCCTGAAAAAGGTACCAAGTTCATTAAAAGTTACTGATGTGGTATTGACCACCAAAACATTTTAGTCTTTGATCATTCTTATGTTTACCACATTCAAGCAAACTCGCACTTGTGTTTGTGTAACTTGGCCATTACGCATTTTCGAATAAAATAAACAAGCCATTAAAGGTATTAGGATATATGATTATTACTGTACAACTCGATTCCAACGGTCCCACGATATTGCGACCGCCACTAAAAGTAGAACTATTTTATCACAAGTTCAATGTAATGGTAGTAAAGAAATATGTTTACGACATTTATAAAAAAAACGTATAAAATACTGATACTGAAAAGAAGTTATATCAATGTTCAAATATTCATTGACAATTTTTTCGAAGAAAAAAAGAGAAGTCCAAGATTACTCTGTTTGACCACTAGGCAGAAAACAAAGCTTATAAAAACAAAAAACAAAATTCTGTTGGGCCTCTTTTTTGTGTGGCTTGAAACACTTTACCTACAGGAATACTTTCATCTCAATGTTCAATAATTTATTGGTTACACCCATCCCTAGTGCAAAAGGTTCAACAAAATTTTCACAATGCGTAATGGCCAAGTTACACAAACACAAGTGCGAGTTTGCTTGAATGTGGTAAACATAAGAATGATCAAAGACTAAAATGTTTTGGTGGTCAATACCACATCAGTAACTTTTAATGAACTTGGTACCTTTTTCAGGATTTCACTTCTTTTTAAGGCCAGGCCATATTTTTTTTTAAGAACTTGGCCTTCTTTTACTGAGAGGTTTTTGTTTGGATTTATAATAGTTCTTGCGTAGTTGTTTCTTTCGCAGGCAAGAATACATGCTTTTCTCTAAAATTTGAGATCTTCATCCATTAAAAAGGAATCACTTGTGTAAATTCAGGTTTACTTCACCTATATTTAAAAAGAATATGAGTAGCAATCTTCACGAGATAGCAATTTGGCACCCGCAACTTGGTTTTTCATTGAAGCAATAACAAATATCTGTCAAGGCATAGTTTAGTAAAACGAACTTCATATGCACCATTAAACAAATGACTGAAACTCATGCAAAGTTGTTTTTTCCATTAATTTCAAAATAACGCATTAGGTTTCTTAAAAAAATGCAACAAAGTCTCTTGAGCAGTTACAAAGACTTAACATCTTTTCTGCCATTACCATATGAAAGAAAATGTTTTTTATTTGCTTTAACTAAATACAGACACAGTAAGCATTAATAATACAGGAGAGAAGGTTGAGAAACACGTGGGTCCCTGTCAGGCGCGCAGCCAGGATTTTTTCAAGAAGGGGGCTTAACTTCAGAAGGGCACTTTTACACAAATTTATGGGGACCAGGAGAAAATTTTTGAAATGTTGATCTTCCAAAACGCTATGTTTGAAATAACTTTAATATGCTAAATTTACAAACGAGACTACTGGGAAGAACACTTAAGACTGTTGAGTGGTTGATAAATTAACTGGAATTATGATAATTGGTACAAAAATAGTTCTTACATTGGAATTGGAACCCGAGGGAAAATTATTAAAACCCCCCAAAAAATAATTCAACTTTGTGAAAGGAGATTAAAAGGAATGAAATGTTTTCAAAAAATTCTGATATCTACGTCATTTTTTGACATAAGATTATGAAATTTCTAATAACGATTCTTTAATTCGTTCATACCAAGAAATCGAATGAACTCCAAAAGCTATAGGAAAAAGCAAAATTTTACACATTGCCATTTCCGTCAATTGTTAAAAACAAACCCTCGTTCAAAAATATACATTTAAAATTCAAAAGCGTCCTTTTTTTTTTAAATTAAATAATTTATAAAAGATAAACAGTTTCTACTTTTTCTTTTTTTTTATTACTTAATAATTACTAATGATTCAAAATAATAAATATAATTTTTGCCTGAAATTGATTTATTTTGTGGGCTTCAAAATAAAAAGGGTTATGATACCAGGATTGGAATACTCAAAGTTTTAATCACTGATGTTAACTTTTAAAATTCGTCAATACTTTTCCAAAGATCGACTTCTGATAATAATGAATGAATCGCTGATCCAATCACTAGAAATAAAATTTCACAGCACCATTTCTTTCATCGAAAGCAGCCTTATTGCAGTAACATGGAACTAAATACTGAAATTTTGATGAAATGATCATACTTCTGCAAACTTCCGCTCCAGCTACTTATTACTTGGTCAATGTACGGAATAAATAAAGATATATGATTTGGCAGTTTCAGCAGGTTGGATTTCCCTAAATTTTTGTGTTTCGCCTTTCCGAGAACATTGATTTCAAAATCGTGATTTAAACTAAGCGCTTCTGCCTTTTTAACCCTTTCAGTTCCTACTTTCAGTCCCAATGGCAATTTGGCATCATCATTTTTGATTTTTTTTTTTCTGATCATCTATAGCCATTTATGATATCAAAAAGCATATCATTCGAATCTTCAAACTTTTTTTCTATTAGAAATTATTTTTTATTAATCCCAATAGATGGTCAGCCCGATTATTTTTTAAAATTATAATCTGAAACATGATGATGCAAATGGAATCGCTGCTACTGAAAGAGTTAAAGATAGAGGGAAAATGTTCTAATGCCTTTTCGCACCTATGCCTAAAAACACGTTAAAAATCTTTCACTAGTCTATCGTGTGAATAAGTTATAGAACTTCAGTTATAAAAGCCTAAAAACAGGCAAAGGCAACTTTTTAAAGCCGTCGTCCGTTTATTTAGTAGTTTGCATGCAGTGCCAAAATTGGGACTTATGGGACCAAGGACACAAGTGAATTTAGGGACCCTACTAAGTTTATCAAATTTATACAAGTGTAAAACTTTCAACAATTATCTTAAATACTAGTGTACACACTGCTTATATTTAACATTTTTGTTATAAATTTTAATGCATAATTAAGATAGAGCATAAGAAACATATAATATTATATCATGCATGCCATATTATATTTTACATGCATAATTTTATTCTCGTTACCAGGGCATAATTTAGAGAAATAATAAGTGACATAACTACTATTGTGGCTTGCTTTAAAAAAAAAATCAATGGCACTGGGTTCAATTTCATTATATTTCATATAAATTTTTATGGCAACTATTTTTGGCACGCACTTCTTTCAATATTATTCTTAAGTAAATTTATGGCAGTGGGTGCCGCGGGCACGTGTCCCATTTGCCCTGCCAGAAATCAGGCTCTGTTTGCATGACAATCCGTTTTAATGCATTTTGGAAAGTTGTTATGAGCAACGTTTCGTTTTTCAGGAATATTGTGCAAAATCGTCTTTTTTTTTGTCTTCAAATACATTTTTGATTATTTTATTTTTTAAAATTACACAAGTTTGGGCAAATTAATTTGGCAAAAGGGCACTTTGTCACGGTCAGAGGGGGGCTCAAGCCCCCCGAGCCCCCTCCCTGGCTGCGCGCCTGGTCCCTGTATGACTCCTGGTGTATCGCTTTTTCCATTAAAAAAGCTAACTACATTGCGAAAGCAGCTTCCCCCCCCCTACCCACGCGACGGCCCTGACAGTCTTCAGATTGTGGTGTATTTTAAATGTTTTTTTTTATATAAATACTTAAATCTGTCCCATTTTAGAGATTTTTAGGCAGGAAAGATTAAAAGTTAACTAAATAATCAGTTTTAAGTAGCACCATTGTGATGGATAGCATTTGTGTAGTGTGGCCATGATTTGAAATTTCGTAAAATATCGCTCGTTCTTTTCCCTATAACTCGAAACCTGTTGCTCATAGATCAAAATTGTAAATTACAAAGTTGCAGGAAATTTTATGTTCTATAACATTTCTACAACGTTTGTATTGAGTAGTTTTTTGTAGTTGGCATAGATATTGATTTATAACGGAATCTTTAAAAAAACACCCAAAAATGTTGCGTTTTTTAAAACTTTAAGCCCCGTGGGGCACGTGTTATTATTAATTAATTTGGCTAAAATTTTGCAGGAATTATTTTTTCATATGAATGCCTAAAAAGCATTGCTCATTGTATTTGAAATCACTGTGCCAAATTTGGAAAAGATTAAAGTAATAGTAAAAATTTTAGAATTTCGGGTATTAGCCTACCTTAACTATTGAAAAGGGGTTTATGTTAATAGATTCACATGAAGCCACTAAAATGTGCACCTCAATTTTTTTGTTTATTAATTAAATAATATTTTAGGAAACTATTATTAAGTTTTAGGTATTATCTCTTATTAAAAAATATGTAAAATTATTATCTATGAAACTCAAGCTTTTTCTAGTTTATCGTTGTGTTTTATTAAGAACATTATATTTGTACAAAAAGTTAGGAAATTAAAAAATTATAACACTAGAAGTTATCATAAAATTAAATTAAAAAAAAAAAAACGTCTTAATTTTATTCTAGATAAAATTCTATTGAGTTCAATTATGTATGCTAGAAAAATATTGCTTTGTGTAAAATAAATAAATGCAAGAATAAAATAATTTTTTTTACTTATTTCAATCTTTTATTTTTCCATTTTAATTAATATAACAAATAAAGACGATATTCATAAGAATCGGTAGTTTGAAATGAAAAACCCAATTTGAATTTTAGATCGCGACCCTCAGACAAGATTCCCTGGCTCAGTGGTAAAGCACGCGGCTCTTGTCGAACAGGTCGTCAGATCAAATCTTGGTTGCCAGCCTCTATACTACTCTTTTTTCCCTCTTTTGTCAGTAGTTTTGCAATAATTCACAAGATGGCGCCACTATTATCCTCTTTTCCTCCTCTTCATTTCCTCACCTCCACATTCCACTCGCGTTTTCCGTAGGGGCGCTAGTGTCTATGGGAAACTCCAATGTTAAGGCGATTGTATGGGGGTCCAATGAGAGAGAAGCCTCTTTACCCCCCTCCTTACTCTATGATGTGAAGGAGCATTCACCAGCTAGAAAAGCAGAATTATAGTGGCTAGATAAGAGATAGTGTGCCTTTCTAATACTCTCAACCGTGAAAAATACGTCAAGATTTTTCATGAAATGTGTTAGGTGGCGCTGAGATCGATATAAACGTTAGCTTTATGGTTTGTTTACACACGATCAAGGCTGCATTCTTTTGAGTTTTCCATTATTTTAGCCCTTAAATCGTCGTTGAATTTTTTAAAAACAATTTGTATAATATGAGTTGTAATAGAAAGTCGAGAAACAAACAGTCTCATTGTTTTGTATGTACTTGGATGTACCACAAGCGACCGAACAGTGATAAATTGTCTTCCGTGCCAGAAACAGAAGTTCTTGAAACTTGGAAGAAAGGCAATCCCGAGAGGTGATAGAGAACTGGACGAGTTAAGACGTGAATTGCATTTTGACGAATACTTTATTAAGAGACTTTACAAACACATTATTCACAATGAAGAAGTTTTAATTCCTAGAGGTAAGCCTGTGTTGAAACCAGAAGCAATTCCTATAAAATTCCCTGACTTGCCCCATTATTTATCAAAGAAAGCTCCAATAATACGTAAAACAAAAAATTTCGGTAGAAGGAGGAAGACAAATCTTGAAGATTAGTGAACCTGAAATTGATTTTGACATTCAGAACATTGCAGTGGAAAATGATATCGTGGGCCTTTGCAACATAGCTTTGCCATCAAAACTTTGGATCAAAGTTCACTATGAGAAAAATCCAACTATCAAGTTTTTGTACCTGGAGAACATGTTAGTTTTTTTTTTGTATCCCATCTTGCACCACATCAAGCTCCCAAGAAATTCTGCAGGATTACCCCAGATGGAGCCATCTACTACCTTCAACTGCAGTGTCCCCTGTCCCCCAGCACAATGGATAAACCCCTCAACAAGCACGCTCTAGTTCAAAATCCGACTGCCAGACTATAGCCAGCGACAACAAGGTGTAGTTGCCCATAACACAATGGTCCAGTTACTGCCTCAGATTCTTGTCGCACCATTACTTTCACCCTTCCCAGAGATCCAACGACAACTGAGTTCTACACCATATCAAGCTCGCAGAATTACCCTGCATCTACTACTCTCAACTGCAGTGTCCCCCAGCACAATAAATGAACCCCTCAACAAGCACGCTGTAGTTCCAAATCTAACTGCCAAACTATCTCCGATAGCCAGCGACAACAAGGTGTAGTCGCTCATAACTCAACGGTCCAGTTACTGCCTCGGATTCTTGTCGCGCCATTACTTTCTCCCTTCCCAGAGATCCAATGACAATTGAGACCTACACCATATCAAGCTCGCAGAATTACCCTGCATCTACTACTCTCAACTGCAGTGTCCCCCAGCACAATAAATGAACGCCTCAACAAGCACGCTGTAGTTCCAAATCTAACTGCCAAACTATCTCCGATAGCCAGCGACAACAAGGTGTAGTCGCTCATAACTCAACGGTCCAGTTACTGCCTCGGATTCTTGTCGCGCCATTACTTTCTCCCTTCCCAGAGATCCAATGACAATTGAGACCTACACCATATCAAGCTCGCAGAATTACCCTGCATCTACTACTCTCAACTGCAGTGTCCCCCAGCACAATAAATGAACGCCTCAACAAGCACGCTGTAGTTCCAAATCTAACTGCCAAACTATCTCCGATAGCCAGCGACAACAAGGTGTAGTCGCTCATAACTCAACGGTCCAGTTACTGCCTCGGATTCTTGTCGCGCCATTACTTTCTCCCTTCCCAGAGATCCAATGACAATTGAGACCTACACCATATCAAGCTCGCAGAATTACCCTGCATCTACTACTCTCAACTGCAGTGTCCCCCAGCACAATAAATGAACGCCTCAACAAGCACGCTGTAGTTCCAAATCTAACTGCCAAACTATCTCCGATAGCCAGCGACAACAAGGTGTAGTCGCTCATAACTCAACGGTCCAGTTACTGCCTCGGATTCTTGTCGCGCCATTACTTTCTCCCTTCCCAGAGATCCAATGACAATTGAGACCTACACCATATCAAGCTTGCAGGATTACCCCCATCTACTACCTTCAACTGCGCAGTGTCCCACAGCACAGTGTATGAACCGCTCAACAAGCACGCTGTTGTTCCAAATCTCACTACCAGACTATCTTCGATAGACAACAAGGTGTAGTCGCTCATAACTTAATGTCCAGTTACTGACTCAGATTCTTCTCACACCAATACTTTCTCCCTTCCCAGAGAACCAACGACAACTGAGTCCTACACCGCATCAAGCTCCCAAGAACTGCAAGATTACCACCCTCAACTGCAGTGTCCCCAGCACAATGGATAAACCCCTCAACAAAGCATGCTCTAGTCCCAAATCCGACTGCCAGACTATCTCTGATAGACAACAAGTTGTAGTCGCTCATAACTCAGTGGTTGAGTTACTCTTCAGATTCTTCTCGCATCCTTACTCTCTCCCTTCCCAGCGATCCAACGACACCCGAGTAGTTACAAGACGGATTAATGATTTTATTTTAGTACGAGGGGACCAGCATAAAAATGTGAGGGTTATGTAGGTAAGCTGGAGCTGAAAATATTCAATACCTTTCCTTTCCAAAATGAAATTATTCTTTAAAAAACATTTTCAGTGATACTAATTATCAACCTATCAGTTTAAAAGAAATCAATGTCACAACATTTTGACACAAATTGTGTTGCATTTTTAAATATTTGATATTTGTACTTAAAAAAAAAAAAGGTTTGAAACAGTAACTATCACTTTGAACAGCATCTACTTCCCTGTATAAGTAATAGATCATTAGCATTAATATATGGTTTTTATATAAAGTGCTATATAAATTCATAATGATAAGCTTAGTAAAGATTGTTAATATAATGCTGGATTTAAAATAAATTTCTAATTTTGTTTGAATAATATGTATCATTTCATAAATGTGCAAGATGTTTTGGTGAATTATTTGTCATAAAAATTAATGATAGGCTATTTGATAATTGTATACTAGTGTAAATATCAAATCTGCTGTGGGTGGGTAGGTAAACTGCAGGAACTTCCATAATGACTTGGACCATTGTTGCAAGCACTCTATTTCCCTAGCCTTTAAGAAAACATACGGGAAAAAAATTATTTAAGAGCACAAATGGTACAACTCATTGTTGCAATTACTGCAGTTTACCTGCCCACGGCAGAATTCCCCTATATTGCATTCACTGCTATACAAAGCAGACATGAATATGTACTTGAATAAATATAGAACAGTCTAATTAGTTATTTATTTTATAAATCACAAAAAATAGGAATTTATAACACTTGGGACATATATAATATATTATAAAATGATCCGGATTATTATTTATTGTTTTTTAATGTAATCTAGCATTCTAAGGGAAGTTAATAAATTGAAAAATAAATCTTAGTATCAAATTAAATTTAAATAAATCGATTTTATTCTATCTTTTCTGCATTTCCATATGCGATTCACATTGAAAAGAACGGCAATCGTAACGTGCATATCGATTCTACCGCCGCCTAGCGGCCGTCATGATCATCGAGATATTAAGAGGTGGAGGGAGCATTGGCAACCCTGAGAAGGCACAGGACCTTGACACGTGACTCGTAGAAACCTAAATGTTTTTTTTCCCGCCCGACATCTTTTCCACATAGAATTTCAATGGCGGATGGTTGAAAGACATCTCTGCTGTGCATTAGTGATAAAAAATTTACAGATTGTGAAGCCTTTTATGCTTTTAACCGCCACCAAACTTTTTTAAAAGGAAGTAATGTAACGTTTCACAGGTAAGCACCGTTATATCTACTTTATATTGCAGTTATATTTTTTATAATACGATTTTGTACTTAGCACTGGCTACTTGCTCTGTAAATGAACTAGAACAAAACTATAATATTGTTGTTTAATGATGTTTATTATTGAAATGGATGATTATTTAATAGTTTCTTAAAGTAATAATTTCAATAATTGACACTTATTGTCTCAATATAATGTTATTCGAGAGTTTTTTCGAAAATTTCTGTTTGGCGACCGATTGTTCGGTATTGGCGCGTTCTATCGGACGTAAACTAAACAACAACAAAAGTAATTTATATTAGTTTATTAACTTATCAAAATATATGTATATAAGATTTTATACCAAGATTTATTTTACTTGTTGCGGAAACTAATAAAAATTTCTCTTAGTTCGTTTTGTATGTAGATTTTCATTGTTAAGTTGTGGGTGCGAATGCATCGTTTTTTTAGTGAGGGTTTTGAGTTACGTGATTAGGAACTTAGTATGGATTTAATAAATTGAAAACTCAAAATACAAAAGTAATATCAGGTGCTTACAATTTGGTATTAAAGTATGAAGCTTGTAGTCTTGAATAGTACTTTTAATATTAGGAAATTGTGCAAAAAAAATATATAAAAATAACTAAGCAGCTTTAAAAAATAACAATGTATAAGTAACTAGTAAACATATTTGTATTTTAAAAACTTAAGTTATATTTATGTATGCAAATATTTTTATAAACTGTATTGAGGAGTTTTGGTTTCGTTTTGTTTTAAATTTTAAAATATTTTTTTTTATTTAAATATATAAATGATTAAATTATGTATGTAAATATTTTTCTAAACTGTATTGAGGAGTTTTGGTTTCGTTTTGTTTTAAATTTTAAAATATTTTTTTTATTTAAATATATAAATGATTAAATTACTTATATAGTTTTTTAGCTTCATTTGAACTTATCTAAATAAATCCTAATATCGTAACATGTAAATTAATAAATTGTTGTGTATTTATAATAAAAACTAATTTTATTGTACATACGTTTTATTTTTTTAGTTTCCCAAAAGATCCTGAGGGATGTAAGCTATTGGTGTCAAAAATGAAAATAATTGACTTCGAAGCAACAAGATGTAGCAAGATTTGTTCAAAGCACTTTTTATCAGAATGCTTTAATATTTCCAAACTTGGAGGCATCATAAAAATTTTACCATTAATTATTTAAAAGATTTTATTGAATGACAAAATATTATTTCCATATTTTTCAAAAAAAAATTGCTTGTATACTAATTTTGTCTGAAATGATGTAGAATTATATTGTTTTTGAAAAGAAAAATAGAAATTAAAGGAGATTATGTCTAAGGAAAATAAAAAGTAATTTATATGAAATTTAATTTTGTCGCAGTTACTCATCAATGTTTATACTATCAAACAAAACAAATTATTTTTAACATTTCTTTTTAAAAAATCGTTTCCAAATATATATGTAAGAAATGTGATAGAAAAAATATTCCATTAATAGTTTAATTTCTGAATCAAACTGTTATAATAGCATGCAAAATAAACCATATTTGATGTAGCTTAGGTGCTTAAGAAGCTCCATTACATATAGGAAATACACTTAATTTTCAGGTTATTTAAATTTGCTTTTAATTTAATCAGAAATGTTATCAATAGAACTTTCATTATTATGTACCACGCTTTAGAAGACTTCCTTTTTTTTACATCGTATAATTAACTTTGGCAAACTGCCTTAAAAACTACATAAATAGTTTTTTATAATTTCAAACCAAAACCCTCTAAATGCTAACTTGTCGTTCCATCTTTGTAAAGACCCCATTTATAAATATAACTGTTGATTTTTGTCAAAACTGCCTTAAAAAATGAAGAAAAAAAAGTAAAGTGCAAAAAAATGACTTGAAAACGCGAGATTTTTTTGGGAAATAAAATTGCGTTTTCCTCAACTATAATAACTTATAGTATGATATTTTTAGATTAATAAGTTATATAATGGTATTCGGTACTGATTTCGTGTTTGAAATCAAATTTCGAAAGACGCTTAATTGAAATACTTAGCAATACACGCATTGTAATCATTCCGATAGGCGCTGTGCGTGAAAAACTTCATTCAGGCGCCTGAAAGTAACTGATTCTCGCCAAGAAAAGGAGATTCAGTGCCAAATAGTACTACCTTTTTCTACGAGTCACGTGATAGGTTCTGGGACGCGTGCCACCGAAGCTTTCCGTAGACTAGCTTCCTCCACCCCTTAGTAACTCCAAAGCTCCTTCTACACCAAGTTAGGACACACCATACATTCGATCGGAGCCAAGGTTTTTCCCGCTAGAGGCGCTGCGATACGCTGAAGGCCGAAAATGACGAAAAAGCGTTATGTTCCGGGATGCAAATCTTGATATAAAACTGAAATTAATTCCCGATTTTCTTTGTTTAAAGCACCTAATAATGAAGAGGATCTTAAATTAAGGCAGAAGAATATCCCTGGGAAGGATCGTCTGCTGAAAAGTACCGCCATGGTGATTTTTTAGGGGGAAGTCAAACATCTCCCATCCCGTTTCACCTCCCATGCTAAGTCTATGGGGCTAGGGATGGGTCGTTCACCACTGAACGAATCTCAAAGAACGATTCTTTAAAACGAACGAATCAACTGAGTGACTCTTTTAAAAGAACGGTCGTTCGTTCGAACGTTCGCTCTTTTTCAGCCAATCAGAAGGCCACCGATTGAGTCGAACCTAAGGATTCGTTCAAAAGAGTCACCTACTCAGAAAATCACTTGGTGGTTCTTTTCGGAATAACCTGAGAATATCGTACTTCCCGTCGTGTTCCTATGAGGTTGAAATTCCAGTTCGATCAAGTTAGAAAGTAAGGGGTTGGTTCTTTTCGAAATATCTTTCGAAAAGTGAGTTTCTAACGAGCACAATCGAACGATGATTTAGTGAATTGGTGCTTTACGGAATAACTTAAGATGTTGTAGCCTGCGTAGTGGTGAATTGAATTTCGTTCGGTTGCTTGTAACATGTCCCCATTGGTTGATTCCTACAAAAGAGTAATGGATCGTTCAGGCTGGTTCGTTTCGAAAAATTTCGGTCTCGTAGACACATGTTATCTTTTTCTGCTTGAGGACATGGGCATGGGTTGGGATGTGGTTCAGTGATTCCTGGAAGTTAGCCATTCAAAGTAATACATCAGTCAGTACTGAATGCTTTAGAACTGAGCTTCCATAATGGGCGCAGAAATTGTATTTAAGCGGCCTCTCACTGACTAAAAAATATAGTTTTTTGGAAATTTTTAGAACAAAACCGTGTTACTAATTACAAATATTCGCCATTTGATTATAAGAAGGTATTTTAGGTGCATAAGATATCCCTCTATTAGACATCGCACTGACTCAAGAAATGAACATATTTTTGTTCAGAATTTAAAAATACTTTATAATAAATAACTATCGAACAATTGTCATTTATACGTAGAAGAAGTTTGTGTATAATATATTACACTCAAGGGAGCATCGCACTGACTTACAAAAATTAAGAATAAAAACACAATGTTAATAAATACGACAAAAAAAATGTATATTTTGCGCATAATATATATGATTTTGCGCATATATATAGATGTCAACGGCAAGCTTGTTTATTGTCCCATTTCATACAGCCATGACACAAAATTTAGTCTTCTGCAAAAAAAAAAATTGCGTGCTGTTTTGTAAATATTAAAATTAAATTAATTCCATTTTCACTTGATAATCATTTTTCGGTGGTATAAATGTTTTCTCCTAAAAAATAGTATAAAATTAACAATAAGGACATCTAATTTTCAACTAGAGTTTTTAGACTAGACTCTCGACTAAATCGACACATTTTAGGGATTTGAAAATTGTAGACACGCACATAATTTTACACGAATATGCGGAACTTAAAATATTCTATTTTTAGTTTAGTTTGAATTATCGTCGCACTAGAGCTATACGAGGGCTATTGACGACATTCGTCGTAATTTAGAACCACAGTCAAGTGCCGAGCCGACTCCTGAATAGGCACCCAACGCAACCGCTAAGGGCGATATCGTAAGCAGCGTTGGGTCTTTGGAGCATATTTAACATGCACTCCCCCTACACGGGGGTATTCGTCGGACATTATTGACTGCACAGGCAGCTTATAGGTCGGCAGTTATTTGGCGATGCCCGGACCCGAACCTGGAACCTTCCGCATGCAAGGCAAACGCCTTAAACATCTAGATTTCCCAGACCCTCAAATTTATAGCATTAGTGTCTGCCTAAAAAGCAGCAGGCGCAAAAATGAAAAATAAACGTCTACGCGATCAGGGCCTGACCATGACCAGTTGGGGCCCAAGGCCCAGGTACTTTCAGGGGCCCCTTACCGAATGCATATGCATGGCCAACGAAAGGCTAAGGGTTCTCCCCCCCCCCCCCCCATTATTTCATACTATTTTAGAATAAAGAATTTTTAAGATCTGGCTAATGCCCCTGATAAGGTTAATCAATACATATAATGTAAAGTTATGAGCATTAAAAGTAGGAGGTCCAATTAATCTAAGTAAGCCAAAGGTGCTTATTATTTTATTAGAGAAATTTCAAAAAACATGGTCAGTATGAATTGAGCTTATCATAAAGTTAAATAAAATAATGTAATTAAGTATTCAATTAATTATAGTGAATGAAGAAAAAGTTAATAAATTCATGTTAATCATAATCTTGCATATAAAGTAAACAAATGTCAAATAATAAAATTTAAGGATCATAAGGGAAACGCATATAGAACATTGTTATGCATATAGAATGCATTGAAAATAACAATTAAATACAATATTTTGTTTTGTTAATAAGATAGTTCGTTAATAATTCTCTCTGCTTTCAGTGCAATATGTATTTTCAATAACATTTTTGTCAACTATGCTATGAAAACACTCTGGGCTGCTAACAATTCAAAACTATGATTTAAAATTAGTTTTTTGTAAAAAATATATTTTCATAACTTTTGTAAAACAAAATGCATAGGTTTACAGCCAGTTTTGGGGCCCCCTAAAATCAGGGGCCCAAGGCCCGGGCCTTGTAGGCCTAGGCAATGATCAGGGCCTGTACGCGATTAGGTTTTAGATTAATGTGACCAGCCGTTTTTGAGACAATACCGCTCCGCTTGTCTCGTAAACTTTTGAGTGTTTAGAGAGACAATCCCACTTGTTGTTTCACTGTCCTTCGGACATGCAGTCCACCAAAACGTCCCACTATTCTGTTACAGTCATTCAAAATACCGAAAAAAGGGGATAATATAAATAAAATATAGATATAACAAAACATTTGTGAGCTCTTTGTTAAAAAAAACCCCACTAAATCTATTATTTATGTCCTTTAATTCTATATTTGTTTACTCAGTATAATGGTAACTACCCACTGTTCATTGGCATGTGTAATAGTAATAGTTTTGTCTCATAAAGTATGCCAATGTTTTAAATTTAGGGAGCTAAAGGTGTATGAAATGAGAAAATTTATTCGAAAAATAGAGGGGTGGGGTTAAAGATTGAATTTCCTGAGTCTTCGTTTTGAAAATCTGATCACATTATTTTAGATTATTTTGCTGCTTTGCCCTGCATTAAAATATTTTATCATTTATTCATTTCTTAAGGGGAGAACATAGTGTTAACAAAAAAAAAATCAAATTTTTGAAACCAGTATTTTCTGATAGATGGGAGCCCGATCTTTCGAATGAGACCAATTTTGTATCGATCGGTTAACTATTTCTTACAAAGAAATTAAAATTATAAAAATAAACAAATGTGTCAAGCCTCTTTTGAATTACTAATTGTATGCTTGTATTATTAGTGCATTATATTATAAAATTAGTTTTTTTTAAGTTGATTTTTTAAAACTATTCACTGGCTCAATGCAAGAAAAAATTGCTGACGGTTAACATGAAATTCGGTTAACACGAAATGTTTCGGTGGTCCCTTCGAGTTCGTGTTAATGGGCTCGACTGTATTTATTTTTCGCTTTTTTCCCAAAACTATAATTTTCAACACATCGGTACACTTTTCTCTAAACCTATTACATATTTCTTAATAGGTTTTTTTTTTTGTGTGTGCTATAAAACCATTTTAGATCTATTTAGGTCACCTCATTTTCTTTTACAAATTAAAAAAAAATGTCTTTTTGTCACTTTTCTGCGTTGAAAATCAGAGTTTTTATGAATTTAGAATATAATGTTTTTTTTAAATCAAATTTAAAAATTATTTTAGGCAAAAAAACAGGTGACCAATATAAATCTAAATCACTTTCGCATAAACCAAAACAGATATAATTCCGAAAGGGCTAAAAAGGAAAACATGCTGCTATAATTGTTGCCCCTCAAGACGCTAAAAATGCCGATTATTGAATTTCGTAGTTTATTTAATTCTGACGTTTAAAAGTTTAATATCGAACTAAATGCCGTGTTTTTATTTGTTTAGAAAGAGACCCAAGGCATTTTATTTATTTTTTTAAAAAGACGTAAATTTTCCTTACCATTTAAACAATTTATTGAAGAATAATGACGTCTTAATGCTAAGTATTCCTTTTGGCATTCCCCCCCCCCCCCCCAAATTGTCGTTTGTTTATCAGAATAGCATTTAAAAATCGATTTGTTTAGATATTTTTATAGATAGTTTCAATGTTGATTATTGATATGAAATATTAGCCTTTTTATTTAAGTGTGCACTATATTACATATTTATTCTTCGAAACAAAATTAGCTAACTAAATTAAAAAGAAATAAAACAGTTTAAAAGCTTAATATTGAATGGTAGTTTTTAAATGCATTAATTATGTGTAAAAGCAGTTCTTAGTTAAAGTGTGTGTTACAAATTTACTTGTTATATTTTATATCTTAATTATTTTTATACTTGTATTATGCAAATGCATTGTTTTTATTAATAATAAAAAAAACAATTAGTGAACTTATTTTTCTAAGGTAGTAGTTTCTCTGAGTAACTTAAACAAACATTTTAACAAGAAAGTGTTCATAATTTACTGTGGTGAGTTATTAGTAATACCTACTGAAATAAAGTTGAAACTAACAGGGAACTTATATTAGCAAAAAAAAAAATCAAAAAATTATTTTGATTTCGTACCGTCCTACTATACATTTTACATCGTACAGTTTTTACAGTACAACAACAACAGCAACAACAAAAGAATAACGAATGAAAAAAACCTAAAATTAAACCCAAGCTACAATAAACACCAAAAATGGAAAGAGAAGCTGCCCGAAGGAAGCAGCAAGAAAAAGAAGAAAAAAAATCTATTGTACTCAGCATTTCGAATTTCTCAATACACAATAAACAAGACATTCCACCCCGAAACCGCTCCCCCGAGAACCTCATCTCTATACCTCTGATTCCGAGAATTCTCTTTCTTCCCCCAAGACCAAATTCCAATAAACCGTCAATGTTCAAGGTTAAAGGGGCGAACGAAAAACAAGTACTAGAAAATATCCACTTTCACAGCAAAAGGGGTTCGCGAACTTAAATCATTTGAGTCAGTTTCGAACGATCGCTTGCGAACATTAACAGCCGACTCAGTCGCGAACGATCGTTCTCGAACTTTAATCAGTCGCGAACGATCGTCCGCGAACTTTAACAGTTGACTCAGTCGCGAACTGTAATCTGTCGAGTCAGTCGCGAACTTATTCAGTTGAGTCAGTCGCGAACGATCGTTCGCGTACTCAGTCAATGCACATCTTTCGCTAATCATGAATCCATCATTCGTAAACTAGGCAAAAAGTGCGAACTGCTTCTACTTGTACGATTGCTTTTATTTCACCGTGAGGTTATTGTTTTAATTTACCATATTTGCCTTCAGCATATTGAATGTAATTGAACAGATTTTGTGCTCCGTAAAAAAAATCAAAATGTTAGCACATCTGTCATCAAGTTAATTAATTTGGAAATTAATAATATTTTTTTCCTAAAACAATTATAAATTCAAAGTTACGAAACCTTTTTTTAAGTTTAATTTCAGTTTTATTTTTATAAAGTTTAATTTCAGTTTTATTTTTATTAACTTTAATTCTGCATGGAATTTTTAAAATAAACAACATTGCCATGTTAATGCAAATCAGAAAAAAATGCTAATTAATATTTAAAAAAATATATTATTAAGCTTTGTAAGTGAAAAATAATTTGTATTAATTTTAGTTAAAAATCTCAACATATTATTTAAAAAAGTCTAATGATAAAAAAAATTAAACTAATTAAAGTTATTGCAATCTAATGTACCCACTATTCCTCTTACATGCATGAAATTGATAAGTTATTGTTCCTTTTCTTGTATGAATAAATAGACATACTAGATCAGATCAAGCAATGTCCAGGACCAGCTTCCCAAGCTAAAACGCTAACAGCCAAAAGCGATGACTATTGATAAGGAAAAAAAACGCCTTTCAAATTCCTCTCGGCTTTTACAGAGTGTGTGTGTGTTCCCCCTCTGCCCCCCCCCCCCTCTCCTACAAGGAGAGATGTCTTTCCACCATACTTGGCATAACGCCAACCCTCATCTGCGGGCGCTTGGGTTTTTTTTTTGGGGGGGGGGGGATACAAGAAAAAAGAACGAATAAGAAGATTCGTTCTTTTGAACGAATCTTTGAAACGAACGGGAACGATTAGAACGAATCTTTTAAAAGAACGGGTCCGACCCATCTCTATATGGGGCAGTTTTTAATGCACACTAACTTTTTCCCGCTAGAGGCGCTGCGATACGCTGAAGGCCGAAAATGCACCGAACCGGTTGAGCCACTCTCTCCCATAGACATCCCGCGTTATTTCCCAACTTGGTGTAGAAGGAGCTTTGGTAACTCGATGGTCATGATTTATTTTTACCTAGAACGAAGTGTAGATTGATTGGTTGATTGAGTTTGTTTGAGGCTCGCCCTCTGCTTCCATATCATTTAGAAAGTGGGTAACTAAACTAAGAAAGTGGAATTCAACATCAAATATTAACGAACTAATGGTGCAAAAAAGCATTTTTATATTTTATGAACTTTTCTGTCTTACATTTCGAAATAAAAAATAATTTTCTGAAGACATTTTAACAGAAATACTGCAGATTGTACATATTCAATCACGTTTGGCAACACTATACTTTCATTTGATTTCTGATTTGTTCTTCCGCTTCCTGGCGGGTGATAGGCACTGAACTGAACTGAAACTCTGGAAGAATCATCCCATGATAAGCTGGTGAAGCTTTTTTTTGGGTCACTTGGCGACAGCTTTAGGGAGAATATGTGCCATTTTGGCATAACCTCGCCGATCAAAATGGACACTTGACTTGCAGTTTGCATTGGATGTCGCCAATCGCTCGCCAAGAATAGTACTCCAAGGAATTTAAGTTTTAAAGATTGTTGCCGCAATTATATTTTTTTAAAAGTACATGTTTCCGAAACTTCATTATGTAAAGAACCTCCTAAAGCAATAATCTATCAATTTTCTGCTTAAAAAATCCTTGAAAAAGTTGGTTTAAAATGTCTATTTTAACAGGTAAAGTATAGGATTGGCGGCAAAAGTTGGGTTACTCTTACAGGGTTGCCGGGCTTCACCGACCCGTTTGACGAGTGTTTCGATACTCCTTCCAGAGTTTCAGTTCAGTTCAGTGGTGATAGGTGAATGCTCCTTAACATCTTCGCAAAACCATGACGTCAGAGTGGCATAAGCGAATTGCAAAAATCGTGACGCCATCTATCTCATCGATACTTAAGCAGAGACCGATTTGAAAATGTTCGATTTAAATGAAATATATAAGCCTTTATTTACACCTACTCTCCAGTATTGGTTAATTCAAGAAAACATTAACTGTACAAATATTTTTAAGTAAAATATTTCTAAACTAAGTATTATATAAAATACTGGAATTTGTTTTCAATCAATAATTATTGTACTACATATTTAGAAAATATATATATCAAAATATAATGTAATGAAGGATTTTACTTAAAAGTACATTAAAAGTAATTTGAAGCATTTTACAAATTTCTCTTTGAAATCGATATTTTTTTTAATTCTTCCATTTATTTGGAATAAAATGAATAAAACAGTTTGCATATACAAAAAATAATTTATTTTAGTTCTTTAATTTCTTATTTAAAAATAAGAAAATGGAAATTGTACTAAAAAAATGAAGTTATAAAAGGTTCATTAAATTTGAGTAGCATTGTGCCCGCATAGTGTAATACATTTTATTTCCTACAGCTAAATAAATTATTAAATGATTGAAAAGCCAGATAATTTTCAAGCAAAAAAGGTACACAAAACTTTAATTTAAAACAAATTTTATATTTTTTTACAACGAAAATATTTTCATGATCTTTATGAAAAAATATTAACTAATGAAAAATACATATATTTCAGTAGATTTGTTAGTACAATAATAATATAAAATAATTATATGCACAATATGAAGATACAAAGAAAATTTCTTTAAAAAAGGAAGGAATAACATTAAATTGATGGCTTTGTAACAATTAAAATGAAACTTAATAATCTAAAAAATTTCAATGAGGCTAAAATTTAAGTTTTTTTTTAACTGGATATATATCAGGCTTGAAGTTGGTGAAAAAAAATATAAAATGTTACTATTTATGAATATTCATGATTAATTATATAAAATGGTATATAATACATATATTATATAAAATACAACAATAATTTTCCCCTTCTCAATATATCCCTCCTTATATTTTAATTCATTGCCTTTAACAGCATTAGCACTGTAACGTTAGTAAAAGGAAATTTGGGTTGTCGTAAGTAGTTTTTATGAATTAAGATTTTGCTTAACAAAGTTTTACTCCCTAATTTAACAACTTAATAGCTAAAAATGAATTAAAGAGGAGTTTGTATTCTCGATTTTTTTTTTCTGTATTCTATCCATGTACGTGTTAAAATTATATTTATATGCTTAATAAAAATGGTTTTCAAAAAATTTATCTCGAATGTAGGTGGATAACTTTTAAAAGGATTATGTTTTTCCTGCATCTGCATCATAAGTTCGTTTTATCCCGACCGACGCCGACGGCTGGCCTTGCCTTGCCTGACCGGAGAGCTGAGCCTTCATAACTGCTGCCATTTGTCCTTTAAAAACCTAGATGGCGCTACAATTTTTGCCATTCGCTTATGCTCTCTGACGTCATGGTTTTGCGAAGATGTGAAGGAGCATTCACCCGGGTGATAAGTCAGTGCGTTTTTTAAAACCTCCCCACTAAAAATTAACACTTTAATTAGTTCCGAAATGGACCTCGTTTGATAGAAGAAGATTTAAATATCAGTTTCAACCTATGATTACAGGCATCAGTCATTTATTTCTATAAAAAATAATGTTGAACGAGGGTCAATACGATATTAGAGTTGTTATTTATTTTTTTTTTTCAAACTAAAATGATCTGTTAACTACACAGAAAAAAATATTTTGTTGGGAGAATCAAATTTTTTTTGTTGACGCGTTTTGTTGACTCATTTTGTTGACTTAACAATATTTTCCTTAACCCAACAAAGAGACTTTTTTCGCCGCAACAAAACGAGTTTGGTAGAGGTAAGCTCGGCCTGCTATTGGCTGTTTCTAACTGTGACGTCATATCAATGGTGATAGATAGCAGCATCTGTCACACACACGTATGTGTGTGTGAGTGTGTTGTGTCTGTCTTACTTGACGACGGTTAATAAGCTGGTCGCTGACCAAGCACACAAGCCTGAAAATATATGTATACCAACTAGCCGAAAAAATGTTGAGTTGTGGTAGCTGCTGTTGTTCACCGACATTTTCATTGTATGTTCTTTTTGAGACGAGATTTTAAACAGCACGTGATTGCGAATTTTTACAAATATGGTAAGTGCAATTGTTGTCGGCGTTTGTTTTTCTTTGTTCAAATAGTTACCAATATTGGTTATGGTAAAATTGCCAGGGGCAATTTTACCATAACCAATATTGGTAACTATTTGAACTATTCGAGCGCGATGCATACAGGGTTCGCAGGCGGCCTTGAAATCCTGGAATTTCATATTTTTATTTCAAGGCCTTGAATAGCCTGGAAAATCCATGGACAGCCTGGAAATTTCTTGAATTTCCAGTTTTTATTCCATTTCAAAATTGAATCGAACTAGCGTAGTGGTGGACGAAACATCTCGTTTTGTTTCTGCGCATTTTCGAACCACACCCAAGTGTCAACACTTGAAGAAGCACTTGTGGACGCGATCAGAGCGTTGTAGAATTCTTACTGCTACTGCTTTGCTCTTCTTGTACTTATTTGTAGGGTGTGGTGGTTTTTCAAAACAACTATTTCCCATTGAATTTTTTTCAAATGTCAAAAAATATAAGGGATATGTTCAGGGCCGCCGACAGGATTTATGGGCCCCTATGCAACTTAGTTCGGGCCCCTAATTCATTGATAACTTTTCTTTTTAATAATATTAACTAATTGATAATTATTATTATTAATAATTAACATGAATCATCAATAATTGCTATTAATAATTATTATTAATTAACAATTACATTAATGATTCATTAAAATGATCTCAAACATATGGAAACTGTTAATTACACTTAAAACCCTTATTTCTAATAAAACTATAAAACTTACTCATTTATTTTTAGTTAGCAAAAAATTTGCGTGTCTTGGTTCAAAGACCGCGGTCTGTGATTCAAAAAGAATGGAATTCTAACAAAAAAAGTACAAACTATACAATGTCCACTATGTTAATTTTATTATTATTTTTAAATATTAATCAATAATTTTGAATTTATATTTATAGTTTTGAAATTATTAGTCAATTTTTGAAAATGAACCATTTTCCATAATATTTAGAGCTAATTGTTAGAGAAGTAATTTTAAAATTACTGAATTTAATTGTTTCATTGGAAATATTTCTTATGATGTCCCTCTCTCCATGCTGCGATTCCATTGGTTGTTTTGTTTGACAAAGTGTTGTAACAAGCTCATTAGTTTTTATAAAGTCACGCGCTCCGAACTGCGATTTCATTGGCTGTTTGGTTTTCTTTGACAAAGTGTTGAAACAAGCACATTTCTGTAAAATTTCGGAAATTTTTTTCTTTTGATTAATAGAATTAATTTTCTTCTAAATCTTTTGACCCTTTTGGGTCAAATATTGAAAGCACTTTGACACACAATGAAATTTTCAAAATATTTAAAATAAAAGACAAATTCTGATGTAAAAAGCAAACATAGATACACAAAAATGCAGATTTTTAAAAAATTAATCCTCTTCAAAAGACCCTGTTAACATTAACTATCAAATAACAAATATCCAAAGTAACATCATTTATTAGTTACTGTATACAACATTACACAATTATAAACAAATAGGGAAAATAATTAAATAAAAGATAACAAGCACTTACATCATGTGTCGAGAGAACTTTCGAAATCGAAGTACTGAATTCAGGGTTGCAAAACAATTAATTTCGTTATTTAATTTAAATGATCAGCATTTATTTCATTAATATAATATCATTAACTTATTATTTATTTTTTAAAATTAGTTTTTTTTTTAAATTTATTTCTACCAAATATCTTTTTCACAACAACGAGAGGGAGAGAGTGCGAGACTACTGGGGTTTGGCGTTTGGGGGACAGTGTCTGGTCTTGTTGTCAAGGCCATTGAGTAAGGAATATTTTGAGTAAGGATTTTATTGGTCCTGCTACTCTTTGGATACAAGCCAGGCAGAAGAAGCGGGAGATCAAGGTATAGATAAGAGACTGGAAGTGAGGGGTTTATCACCCACCCCTCAGACAAACAGGAAATGAACAAAATACTCTCTTCTCCGCTTCCTTGCTAAAAAAAATCTTGTCTGCCAGCAGTACGACAAACGGGGAGTCCAGTCATTATTTCGAATCGTGACGAACTGGAATTTTTTTTTAATAAATGTAGTGCATTAAAAACAATTTTAATTGTAACTTTCTTGGTAGATTGAAATTGGTGTATATCCTATTTCATAATCCTATCAAAAATAGTATGTTTCGGAAAAACTATTTATAATTTTTCAGTTTTATTCCAATTTCTTTCGAATTTGCAAAAATATCAGAACTAAAATTTGATATAACTGGACTTGGCATTAAAACTGCAAGTACTCTGTCCTTTTTATTAGAAATATATTTGTTATAAACATTTTGTAAATGCGAATATTCGCAAATATACCCCCCTAATCAATCCTCAAAGGGCCCCTCTTGTGAAATTAATTACCGAAGAATGAATAATTTCGCCGTTTAAATTATCGAGTGAAAATAAATAAGATCCTTTTATAAATAATGCTAAAATGTTATGAAAAATTTTAATAAAAATTTCAATGAGCACTAACATTTTCTATCTTCACATTTTTTCCCTAATTTCATAAATTTTGAGGTTTTGAATTAGCGGTTCAATTTTTTTACATTTGGGTGCTTAGTTTGATCATTTCATATATTTAAGCTATTAGAACCAGTTGATTTCTATTTTTTCCACATGGTATGGTATAATTTCAGAAATTAGGTTTTTTTTCTGGTCTGGGTTAAGCGGTTAAGGCAATATGGTTGATCATATAATATCATTTAGCTCAATACTCAATAGTTCTCTAACTTACAGCAATTTTACATTCAAATTTTAATTCCACTAATTGATCTCCAATAACTCCTAAGTTGATTTCGAATTATCGAAGTTTCTTTACGCTGTGTAACATGGGGGCCTGGAAAATCATTAAAGAGGCCTGGAAAAGCCTTGAAACGGCCTGGAATTCGGATAGCCAATAGCTGTATGAACCCTGTGCATAGCCAAGTGAGGTAACCGAAACTCCCTTGCATGTGAGGAGTCGTTTAGTGCGTAGATGCTTTACGAATCTCGTGCCGGTGTTATCGAATTTTGTTTATGTTTCGGACTTAGTACTTTTTCGCGATTAGGACTTGGAAAATTTTGGATTGCGGAAGGGAAAAGGGATCGTACAGCCAAGTGGCACAATCGATATACAGCAATAAAAAATTAGAAAGTTTATTCTAGTTAAAAAAAAACATGGTAGGGATTTGCCTTTAATTCATTTTTCTCTTTAGAAAGCATTGGTGTTGTACTTTGAATAAAACACTTTATTCTTAATAGTGCCGATCCGAGTTCGAAAATTACGGCTAGTCGAAAAAATGCAATCAAATCTTTCAATTTTGCGACAACAAAATAAATTTAGTCGCAGTTATTGCAACTAGTTTTTAAAAATTGTCAAGACTAGTTTTTTATAGTGGTTTCCAACAATCTAGCCAAAAATTATCTTGAAATTACAAGTCTTCCCCGATCTGAAATTTGCAAAACATGAATGTGATCTTTAAATCTTAAAATTCGGTAATCCTAGAATCACACATACGCGATCTGTAAATTGCAAAACTTCTCTTCGAACTCCGTAAAATCTCCAAATAGCGGCTGTTGTAAAAATCCCAAAATTGTTGTGATTTTAAAATTTAGGAACTCCGACGATCCAAAAGCTTAAAAAACTGTGACGACCATAATTTCCAAAAATTCCGGCTGTCTTAATTGTAATTTCTTAAATTTTAGAATTTTTGTTTCCTAAATTGTGAAACTTCGATGAATCTATTCAAATTTTTAAAAAATACTCCTAAGTAATGTGCATTTGCTCCTAGTTTTTTAAGTTGGCACAGATATCTCCTTAATTTCTTTATCCAATTTCGAACTCTGGTACGAACTATGTTTTTGCGTTTTATCAATTTATGTGAATAAAAATATACGAGTTGCAAGACTAAAAACAGCTCTCTTTTGTCGAGGAGTCAGTGAAGAACAACGCCCTGACCTTTTCTGCTGAGCATAAGAATCAGAATTTTTTTTAAGTTATTCACTACGGACTTAGATCTATTTATTTTCTTTGCTATTATTTCAAAACACATTCCTTGACACTAAGGATCTTATCTTGCTCAATCTCTGTTTAAGTTTTACTTCTTCCAATTGAAATTTCTTACTGGCATGCCTTCAATTCGATTAAGAAGCTTCAAAATACAAACATTAAGTACCGTAGAAAATCAAAAAAAAATAAGAAACAGTTAAGAATTAAGCTTGGCAATAATATTCTTTCCAGTTTTTCCCATATATTAAAACTGAATTTTTGAATAAAATTAGAATTGTGTTAATATCTTGATACGAATAAAAAAATATGTCATTTTGGTCAACGTGGGTAAATTTGCATAAGTCTGAGCAACGAGGTTATAAAAAGGTTCGAGAGGTTATCAGAGTTCCTCGCTTGGTCCTATTTTTTTTTCCAGCACTGTAGTACACCGATCAATATGTTCTTATAAACAAGCGGTTTGACATTAACCAGTACTATTGCTTGTAAATGTATTTTAAAATTGAAAGTAACTTGCTTTAAGAGACAAAATTCGTAATATAATCAACATTAAAAAAAGGATAAATTAATGCAATAAAATTGTTAGTGTAAAAGAATTAACGAAATTAAATTATAATTTATGAGTTAATAAATTAATATATTAAGTATAATAAAATTATAGTTTATATAATTAATATTTGATACCAAATTAATTAAACTAAAATATTTAAATAAATATTTGTAAATTTTACTTTAAATATGATTGCAGTTATTCAACTGTGTGTTTGAACTGTTTTGTTTATTGATGTTATTGCCATTGTAAAATTGTACTTAACATATTTGACTATTGCAAGCGGCTCAGTGGCTGAGAGGTTAAACGTGTACGCCTCATAAGCCCAGGATCGCGGGTTCGAGCCGCGGCTGAGTCGTCGGATTTTCTAGATGGGAAAGTCTTGGGCACGCATTTCATATCATATAATTATGTGGCATTTAAAAGATCCCTGAACAGATTAAAGTTCTCGAGACATACTTTAACCTCCACAGAGAGCTCAGATTCTTTGTAATCTGTGCGTCAAAATTGGTAGCGAGAGTCGCCTATATGGTGCCACGTAGAAATGGATCGGAATATGCCGAGTCTGCAAAAGGCTTGAGCGCCAATATTGCAGCCCCAAGTACAAAAAAAAATTAAATTGACCGTTGCAGTTTATATTTTGCTCCAGGGGCTGGGGAGCCCAGTCGGTTAAGCACTCGCTTAGCATGCGGAAGGTCCCAGGTTCGGGTCCGGGCATCGCCAAAATAGCTGCCGACCTATAAACGGCCCGTGCAGCCAAAAAATGTCCGACGAATAATACCCCGTGTAAGGGAGTGCACGTTAAATATCCTTCAAAGTCCTAACGCTGCGTACGATGTCGCCCTTAACGGTTGCGTTGGGTGCCTATTCAGGTGTGGCTCGTCACTTGACTGTGGTTCTAAAATACGACGCCCGTCGCCAATAGCCCTCGTGTAGCTCTAGTGCGACGATAATTCAAGCCAAAACCAAAAAAATATATTTTGCTCCTGTGTTTGTAGGCATGTGGAACAACAAGCACATCCCCGAGGCAGCGCACGTGTGCTGTCCCGTCTCGAGCTCGAAGCAGCTCTTGGCCGCCGGTGGCAAGACGGGCTTTATCCGATGATTCCGTTACCCAAGTATTAGTGAGAAAGTAAGTGTTTTGCTTGATTGTATTCAAATTGGAAAATGTAAAGTATTTCAATGCTTAGATAACACATAAGGGAATTTTTTTTTCTATTGATAGATAATCGCTAGATAATCTAAATGTCTTTTCTAAAATATGCAAAGTTGCTTTCTACAAACACAGAAAATTTCTTGTCTCCGATACCCATTTATATCTAATATGTTTATTATTGTATATCTTTAATATACGTGAAATCTTTTATGTGAAATAATTGATTGGGCAATTGGGGTATGAGGCATAACAGTTAACTGGTGAACTATATTTAGAAAAAATATAATAAATTATATTCATCAATCATCAAATATATGGCAATTGGATTTCCAAAAAAGGCTTTTCTTATAAGGGCATAAAGTATAACAAAAAAGTTTGAATCACATAGTAAAAAATAGCTTCGATCATATCAAGTAAACGTTGTTACATATATACTTTCTGTATTTCCGTGTTCATTTAAATCAAAAACTATTTTCAACGTACTTATTTCAGGTATTGCAATTAAAAAATATACTTAAGTAAAAAAAAAGGAATAACTTGATAACAAAATAAACGGCATACAAAATCGACTTACTTGAATGGCCTATAATGTTGCCTAAAGCCTTGGTTTCTTCGGAGTCTGTCACCAGAAAAGTGCGATCGCTATTATACGTAGATGACGTCACTCTCCAAACTGTAAACCGGCCACCGCTCCATCGGAACGTTACGTTGACACGAAACTGGAAACCTAGCGAGCGAACTCAATTCAATTATGTTGTTGCTTTGACTTTCGTCTGTGCATGTCAAAAATTGAAAATTTAGATTTGGCCCTTGCGATCATCAATCCATTTGCAATCAATTAGCATTTCATTCTCAGCAAGCGTAAAACAACTCTCGCCTTCCGTCATTTCCACAAATTTTGAATTTTTGGCAAGCACACCACACAACAGACAACAGCAAAAAACGCTATCATCAGAATTTCCCCAACGCACTCAACAGCAACTCAATCTGGCGGTCGCTGTGAGTTGTCCTGCAATGCTCCCGAGGAAACCACTCTAGCGTAATCAACGTCAGTATTTTGTTTGACGTTACTCAGCACTTGTCCGACCGCTTAAATCTGTTGACGGACTCCGAGGAAACCGAGGCTTTAGACACACTATAAAGTGGACTAGGAAATCCTAATCGGTAGCTGAAAAGTTTTTTTCGCATGCCGTTGGCCATACCGGCTCTGTTACAGTTTATTTGGAACTCGGAAACTGTTATGTGTACATTCACAAACTTACGAAAACCTTTTTTTAACCTACGAAAGGTTGGTTCAACTTGCTTGTACTTTGTGAACTAGTATTGATGTTGTTTTTCCCTTTCCTAACAAAACATCTGAAAGTCTCGACAATCTCCTTAACCTTTGGAGTCATTTAGGCCGGAAAAATATGTCACCGTCTGCAAAAAATTTCGAATTTGCGATTTCCGAATATCCACCTTCTGAGTTGAAGATAAGGCCCTTGCTCCTGTCTCCCCCTGTCAATGGAATGAAAGATGGTTAGGAGATGTTTTTCGAAATCGGAAGGAGGCGTAAAAAAAAACAGGGTGGCTACAGGATCAGGGAATCATGGAAAAGTCAGGGAATTTAATCAATCTGGAAAAGTCAGGGAAATTGGTGATTTTTGTTAAAAATCAGGGAAAATTTCCAAAAGTGCCATTTTAGCCGGTAAAAGAATGGATAAAAAAAAGTTTAATCCGGAAAAGGCTTTCACCAAAGTTTTTGAGTTGCTGCTTAAAGTCTTATCATAACTAAAAATATTATTATATGGGCTTTGACGCTTGCTTTTGATATAGATTTCTTTTGAAAAGCTCATTGTATATTCATTAATTAATTTTTTTTAAAATCTTTTTTTAATGTTAAATATACTAGAAAGTGGTTTTACAAATACCGAAAGGAAACCAGCATGCTAATATAGTTCATTGCCGCTAATCAGGGAAATTTTTTACATTCAGCCTGGAAAAGTCAGGGAATTTGTTTTCACAGATTCTGTAGCCACCCTGAAAAAGAAAACACTTATGATTTCAAGCAAACATCGTGACCTCCGGTGGAAAAACGCATTATTAGGAATGAACCTCGGTGAATGTGTGAAACAGAGTCGAATTTGAAAAACTCTTTAAAGGGCTATGTTTAATCAACCAAAACTTTTTCGATATTCCGAAAAAAATTTATATTTGATAATAATAAAGTCACGAGTTATTTACCCCCCCCCCCTCCCTTTCCCAGCCCCTCCGCGTCGCCTCTCCTGGGAGATTGAGCCCAAACAGTAGCGGATTTCTAAATAGGCTAGCTAAGCTAAAGCCTACGGCGGCAAATTTTCAAAGGCTGAATTTTGCATGTTGAGGCAATTCTTTCAAAACGCAACTGAAGTTTAAGTACTCTAATACATTGGAATATTTGTTAACATTCATCCATCTCAAGCCCTATTTTATGTAGCATTAAAGTAAAGCCCATTTCACACCTGCACAGCTACTTGCAACTGCAACTCGCAACTTGTGGTAACCTGGATTTTCGGGCTTCCACAAAAAATTATTTATCTCGAAATTTGGCAAGTTTCATCTTTTTAAAAGCAAACTTTAATCAAACTATGGGCATTGTTTGCATCAAACAGAAATTTATGTTTCCGAACTTCCTTAATTAGATCAATTTTCATCTTTGCCATCCATTTAATATCCATTTTTAACTGCGCAGATTTTTGCAAACGGGGAAAGTTGGCGTCTTAAAAAGTAAATAAACAACCAGTTGGCGAAGTCTAGTTCGCCACAATGCAGCCAAGGAAATCCTGAGTTCTGATTGGCTAAGGGTACATGCAACTGCGATTTTTTCGTGCTTGCAGGAAAAAATCTCACGAACTGAGTGCAACTTTTTAAGGCACGGTGTCCTACGGGAGTTGCAAGTAGTTGTGACAAGGTGTGAAATGGGCTTAAGAGATCGGAAAAATTACATCTAACTGATGAAAAACATACAGCATTTTTAAAACTTAATTTAGTAATTTCGGGGCACTAACTTTCATTGACCAACGGGTTATAATGAGATAAAGCAACATTAGTCATTAGTGATCAACTTTTGAATCGATTCCCCTCCCTCCCCCCCCCCCCTACCCATTAGGCGGGTCTAATTTTGGTTCAGCCTATAGGCGGCACATTTGGAAATCCGCTACTGAGCCCAAATGACAGCTGTTCTCCAAACCAAACCAAATGTGCCTTTGTGATAATCCAACGGAAAAATTATTTTCTAAGCCACATATATTTCTGCTGTACCAAATATTTTATAAATTATTTATTTTTTGGTTGGAGAACCGCTGTCGATCGTGCTCCTTCTCCGATAAAGGCGAATGAAAGCACGACCAACTTTATTAATCTTCTCCCGACCTTAAGTTTGCAGTATACAAATGTTCTACGAGAAAGAGGGTAAATAGTTCTCATTTTTGAGGGTGAGAATCGAATACAAAAAGGTATTTAACATTCAATAAACAAATTTATTTGTTATTTCAAGACATAAATTTATTATTTTTATTAGTTTAGCTTCAGTTAGAGCGTTATTATAATTGTTTTTTTCCTTCGATTTTGACGTAACAGGGCGCACGAATATCAGGGTAAAATTATCAACCAATCGGAGCAGGCGAAGCTTCGGCGCCAGCCGCGTTGTTTACGCAAATTCCTACGCGTAGTACATTTCTCTGCTGCAAACTTAGGGTCGGTTTTGGTATAACAAGGCCAGAGAGAGAGAAGCTTTCCCAAACATGAGCGTAGACGGAATTTTTGAAGTCATTGTTCCTACTGCCGAAGATCGAGAAACAAGTTCGGAAGCATTCAGAACCCTAAAAATGTTGGTAGTCGTGAACGAGTGGTTCCGAACAGGTTTCAAGACAAGGTTTTTTTTTTTCATCTTAGGAACAATATCACTCGGAACTATGACGTCAAAATTCCCGCCCGCGTGCGTATTTGGGAGGTAGGTTATGTTTGAATTATCGTCGCACTAGAGCTACACGAGGGCTATTGGCAACGGGCGTCGTATTTCAGTACAACAGTCAAGTGACAAGCCGACACCTGAATAGGCACCCACCCAACGCAACCGTAAAATGCAACATCGTAAGCACGTGCTTGAGAGAGCTTCTTTGGGCTTAGTAGTTAAATAAGCCGTGTTCACAGGCGTAATATTTTGTCTGAAAGATGTGCCTGTCCATAGCTCTTCTAACGTGTCGAAAGCAACTAAAACACTATTAAAGGTTGATTTGTTGATTGGCATAATTGTACTTTCAATTGTAGGGCTACTGTTTCTTCGGAATGTTCTCTGTTAAAAAAAAGTTACCCACTAGTGATTATTTCAACCGTTAGTCATCCTTTTACATCGGACCTTTTTGACTTAGTGAACAAATAACATTTTGAGTTAATTGCATGACACAAAATTTGCATAAGGGTCCGTCTTAATATTAAAAATGTTACGAACTTTAAAATTTTCAATAGCAACACCCAATTTTAATTACTTAGAAATGTGAAAAACCCTCGAAAACCCCTAAATCTAAGTTTTTGTTACATTTGGATGAATATTTGACGAGTTATTCAATCGAATCACTTGTGGATCTTTGGGGGACCATGTCTAAAATGACAAGCGTAGTCAGTCTGTAGGTTTATTAATGAAGAAAAAGAAGCACAAGGTCAAATATCTTGAGGATGGGCCTACGATTGATATAAAAGTCAATGAGTAGCTGTATATATTCAAAAATAAAGTCGAAAATAAGTTGTAGTAAAAAATAGGTCCCTATCGTCACTTGATAAGGGTTCCAAATTACGAGATGTCATTATCTCTGTCAAATCTCCTAAAGGTGACTGCAAATAGGCAGCCAGAAACCATTACATTAGTTCCCTTAGACACAAAGGGGGCGCGCTAGTTTCTATGTCAATTTCAATGTAGAAATTCTCCAATGAGAGTTTGAAACTTAGAGTGTTCTTAGTCTATGGGTCAGTCGACGCCCGGAGGTAAAGTGTTAAGTTTGCAGCATTGAAATGTTTTAGACGGAGTAAACGGCATAAACAGCGCTGCTGGCACCGGAATTTTGCCTGCTCTGATTGGTCGCTCCTTTGCGATACGTTCACCCTGATATTCGTGCGCCCTGTTACGTCAAAATCGAAGGAAAACATAATTAATATTTCATTCTAACTGAAGCAAAAACTAACAAAAATATGTCTTGAAGAAACGAATAAATTGGTTTATTGAATGTAAAATACCTTCTTTATTCGATTCTCGCATTCGAAAATGAGAGCGATTATGAGAACTATTTACCCTTTTTCCCGTAGAACATTCATATACTGCAAAATTAATATGAGTTTTACTGTAAATTAAATGACTCCTTTCCAGGCCGCCTACTACGAAGAGAAGCAGTGCAGCACGGATGTGAACGTGATCCAGTTCCTGCACGACGACGCCCACCTCGTCTCGACGGGGCCATCTTCGTGTGGAAGCTTGTCACGCCGACTGGCGAATAACATTATCGCCAACCATAGTTAAACTCATAGTTTCCTTCCAGAAGCCGCGACCATGGGCGGAGCTACAAAACGCGCGGAGCAATCGGATGAAGAGAAAATTTCACCCGTTTCATTTTGCCTTCATCTGATTGCTCCACAGATTTTATAGCTCCGCCCATGGTCGTGGCTTCTGTGCAAGGAAACTACGAGTTTAACTATAGTGAGAGATTTTGTTAAAACTGTTCACAATTTATAGAAATTGTGTAATAAAATTTTTGCTAATTAATGGTAGTCTCTTCATTTATGAGTTTTTGAATATTTAAAAGGGTTTATTAACAGTTAGTTGTTATGATTAAGAAGATTATTTTCTGTAGCACCCTCAATATATTTTGCACAAGCAGTTTAACCCGTATAGGTTTATGTGAGGTAATTCTAAATAGTAAAGGAGATCGACCCTTTATTTTTTGAAGAAGCCAATTGACTCCAAACTTTGGGTGCAACATGACACATTACTATCACACAGTGTTATAATTATTCAAGTTTTATGTTGCATATTTTAAATTGTGGAGGAATTTTAAATTGTCTTCCGCAGAACATCTTCCGGAAGTCTTCTGTGATTGGCCAACTGCAATTTTAGGCTTTATTTGATTGGTTGGTTGGTATGATATAGGTGTATGTATTTTCCGGCTTGCTTTATATGATAAACTTTGAATACGGATTGTAAAAAAAAGAAGTGAAATATACATGTTTATTTATTGTGCTTTGAAGAATTTTTTCGTAGTTATATATCTCTGCTGGTTGTGTTTCAATTTGAAAATTGATTTTTTAGTTGCTTCGTGTGAAAGAGCACTGCTTTTCTGGCTGATCGCCAATGAACAAGATTTAGCAACACTTTTTTTAAAAAATGTTTTGCTCAAAAAATTAGTCAATTTTACAAATGAAAAAATAGCTAATATTAGTGTTACGATCCAAGTAGACACTGTTTTCATTAAAAAAAAAGGTATAACATTACAAGGAAAATAAAGTGTAAAAGGATTGTAGAAAATAGTACACAAAAAATCATATAGATGGGGCTAGTGCATGTGAAAATCGTTACATTTTCAATGTTCTGGTACAGCTGTGGAAATAAAAAAGTACCCACTTGAGGTTATTTCATCCGTTAGTCACCCTATAGAATCGGACCTTTTAGACATTGTGTACAATTAACATTCTGAGTTAATTGCACGACTCAAAATTTGCATAAGGGGCCATCTTCATTTTAAAAATGTTACTAACTTTAAAATTTCCAATAGTAACACCCCTTTTTGAATCCATATTTCAAGTCTCTGATCTATGTTAATACGAAATGCCAAATTATGTTAGTTTTTAAGCATTATTAGAGGAGTTAGAGACGTGCAAAGTTTAGGTCCCATAATGTTAAATGAGTTGCACATAAAAAACTATCCCAATCTATAAAAAATTAAGATAATGAAACGAATTTTTTACTGAAAAGAAATTATAATAACCCAAACAAAATGCATTCAATATTGGGGTATTTAAAACAATTTTTATATTTTTAAATAATTATTAGATTAATTTTTAAAAAATATATGTATAGAAACCCCTTAATATTTTTAAAGAAATAAATTTAAGACAAGAAGTTTAAGCGAAATCCCAATTTTTAAAATTTTTTATTCATAATTTGCTGAGTAAATCACAAAATACTTTTTAATTACCCTTTAGGGGACTGTGTATAAGATTACGTGTGTAATTGATAAATAAAGACGGCTTTGCATACATGCTTGCTTGTCATTTTAGAGATGGTCCCCAAAAGGTCCTCAAGTGATTCGATTGAATAACTCGTCAAATATTCATCCAAATGTAACAAAAACTTAGATTTAAGGGTTTTCAACAGTGCTTAACATTTCTAAGTTATTAAAATTGGGTGTTGCTATTGGAAATTTCAAAGATCGTTATATTTTTAACATGAAGACGGCCCCTTATGCAAATTTTGTATCGTGCAATTAAATCAGAATGTTAATTGTACACAATCTCAAAAAGGTCCGATTCTATAGGGTGACTAACGGATGAAATAACCTCAAGTGGGTACTTTTTTATTTCCACAGCTGTACATCGTTATTTATTGTTAATAAAAAGTTTATATACTATGAAAAACATTTTGGTAAGCTTAAATAAATGTGGTGTCAACTCCTATGATAGGGTAAGGTGGGGTAAGTGGGCCACCTTTTTGGCATAATTCGACTTTAGACCCTCATACCACTGGATATAATCGGTCGAACAACTTATTTTTTGTGTGGTCCATTCTCTCGTATGTTATTACTGTACCCATGGCAATCTTAAAACAAATTGGCAAATAATAAATTTAAAAAATATGTTTTTCTTTTTGGTCATCCGAGTGGCCCACTTGCCTCACAAGGTGGGGTAAGTGGGCCACCCCCCTAATATATTTTTACACATAAATATTAGAGATATGGCGGGGTAATGTGGGATAATCTACAATTCTACATGATATTTTGAGTGTTTGAAACAAAAAATTAATGATGTATCTTCAATAGTTCCCCAATAGCAACTTTTCTGGCATGCAAGCTTACTAGAAGAAAAATTCGTTAATTTTCATCTTGGTCATTTTTGCATGTAGTGTAAAAAAAATGTTAGGGCTACAGATTTTAAACTGACCTATGTCAATGAATAGGACTATGAATAGTGAATATGACTTACACTATGAATCTGTGAATATGACTTTTTTTAAGTATATTAAAGAGTTTGGGGCAAGTGGGCCACCCCTGGCCCACTTACCCCACCATTGTGGTGGCCCACTTACCCCAAACGCGGGGCAAGTGGGCCACCCTAATTTTCTTTTAACCTTATCAACATCACAAGTACATGACACTACAAAAAGATACTACGTTTTATACACTTTCGAAATATATAACATTTTGTTTTGTATCATGAACCGTTTGGAAATAAATAAAAAAAATAGTATGATGGCGTGAATTACGAAAAGATGCAATTTAAAAAATTTTCACAAAAAGGATTGTACCTTGTTACATACTTAAATGAAAATGATGCCATAATGTTTCCTGCATCTATTGGGGTAAATACGTAAAAATATTGTAACAGAATTTTTTTACGTCCATAATTCGGGAAATGCCAAGAGGGGTGGCCCACTTGCCCCAATGGCCCACTTACCCCACCTTACCCTATCTCGCCTTCCAATGTAATCTAAATTTTCTAAATCATTTAAATCTTCCTCATCATAAGACTCGTAGAAATCGGCCATCTTTTCTGTTCGCAAAACTGCTCGAACGCTATTGGTAGATGGAATGTAGTACCAGGTATAAACCACCTCGAGAGGTGGTTTATTCTCGAGCGCCTAGTCTAGGATTAGTCTCGCGCTTACGTGCTGGTGGATACCGTTTTGCGGCTAGTCCCGCACTAGAATCGGTTCAGAGAATAAACCGCGCCTAATCGTGGTTTGTGGATACGACCGTTACTAATCAAGAAGGGGGGAAAAGAATGGAATCATAAAAAAGATAGAATCCTAAAAAATAATCATGAAAAAGACTAATCATAAAAACCAAACTCGTCTCTTGACCAGGACTCTAAATTACGAGGCGTAGTCAATTATGGCCAATTACGTCTCGTAATTTAGAAACCTGGTCAAGAGACGAGTTTGTTTTATTGATTCCATTATTTTCCCCTTCTTGAATAGTAAGTGTCACAAAGTTTATTGCATTTGGATTATTCATTAAAGCTATAGACCACTCCGAATAGCGAGCGTTATTTTATAACCACCCGGTATACTGAAGTAGCACATTTGTTAAAAAACCTTTGGATGCGTTAGATTTTTGTTGCCTCGTAGTCGTAACATGTCATGGGAATAACATTATCGAATCCTTAGTTCTTGTCTAATCTTATCGAGTCGTAGTGGATATTATCTGAACTGACTTTTTTTTTATTATTGCACTAATTCTACATCATTAGGGCATTCAATTGCGCTGCTAAATAGCAAAAAAATTAAAAATGGTATTTTATCTACTCCTACTAATTCAACCACACACAAAAAACACACACACAAAAAAAAAACGAATATGTTTAACAACAGAATTAAGCACAAAGGAATTTTTGCGTTTTTTTATGAACCTGGTGTCCTGTTTTATCATATTCCCTATTAAAAAAAGTTACGTGGTATTGATGAGCGTAAAAAAACACTGCGTTTACGATAACTCTCGAGCTTTCTTCGCCTAGATTTACAAACAAATGAATGTACATTGTTCAAAACAATTAGGGGAGCACTTAGCGTACTTTTGTTAACCCTTTCAGTTTCAACGTTTTGTTTTTCATTTTAAAAATCTAAAATTTGTGAAATAGATTCATTATGCATCCAGAATGAAATGGAAAAAAAAGGCGAATAAATAAAATTTTTTAAACTAAATTTTAAGGGGGCAAATTGGAATAAAAAATTAAGCATAAATTATAACAATAAATTTTTCAAATTTTTATTTGCAAAAAAGAGTTAAAATCAATTTTTAAACATCAGAGAATGCTAGCGTGAAGAATTTAGGGTCAATTCATTTCATAAAATTTTTTTGGGAGTGAATTTTATTTTACCAAGTTTTCATATTTTCATTTGATTAAAACAAACATTATTTACATCCTCAAAAGACATGATTCTTCCATCTAACAATAAATTTGTGCAAGCTCAACTTAGTGAGAAAAAAATCGCAAGCTCATGATTCCAAATGGAAACAGGGCTGGGGAGCTCAGTCGGTTAAGCACTCGTTTAGCATGCGGAAGGTCCCAGGTTCGGGTCCGGGCATCGCCAAAATAGCTGCCGACCTATAAACGTCCCGTGCAGCCAAAAATGTCCGACGAATAATACCCCGTGTAAGGGAGCGCACGTTAAATATCCTTCAAAGTCCTAACGCTGCATACGATGTCACCCTTAACGGTTGCGTTGGGTGCCTTTTCAGGTGTTGGCTCGTCCCCTGACTGTGGTTCTAAAATACGACGCCCGTCGCCAATAGCCCTCGTGTAGCTCTAGTGCGACGATAATTCAAACCTAACCTAACCAAATGGAAACATTGGGGTCGAAAGAGTTTAAACCATGCGCTCCCCTAATTGTAGGGTAGGGTATTTTACATATATATTCCGACTTGTGTGCTTGCTCAGTGAGCCGCTTATAAGTCTTCGTCAAGTAAGACAGACACAGAAAGATTTTTTACAGTCACAAAGAGAGGAAATACACCCAGGGCGAAGGCGGGAATCGAACCCGCGCCCGTTACAGCACGCAGACTGCTGGCCTGCGATGCTTACCACCCAACCATCCGGGCCCTCCCTAATTGTTGTGAGCAGTGTATTTAACAATAAAGATTAGCAAACAAAGTTTTCATGTTGTGTTTGATGAACTTGGGCCGAAAGAGGTACGTGACGTTGTCCGAACCTGTTGAATCCAGCCTTCCAATTGTGCAGCACGCACCTGGGCGAGTGATGTGTTGCGCCGTGGTTTCCACACGCGATTTGGTGGTCATTCCCATCCCAATATTTGTCACTTTTATTGTTCACGAAGTTGCACTTTTAGTTTAGTTTCATTTGAATTATCGCCGTGCTAGAGTTACAATAGGGCTATTGGCGACAGGTTTGATTTGGTTTGAATTATCGTCGCACTAGAGCTACACGAGGGCTATTGGCGACGGGCGTCGTATTTTAGAACCACAGTCAAGTGACGAGCCAACACATAAGTAGGCACCCAACGCAACCGTTAAGGGAGACTTCGTACGAACGCAGAGTTGGGACTTTGAAAGATATTTAGCGTGCTCTCCCTTACACTGGGTATACGTCGGACATTTTTGGCTGCACGAGTCGTTTATAGGTCGGCAGTTATTTTAACGAAGCCCGAACCTGTTGACCTTTCGCATGCTAGACGAATGCCTAACCGACTGGGCTCCTCAGTCTCAAACTCCCATTTCGAGAGGAGTGGATGGGACGATGCCATCCATTGAAAACTTTTCAAATACACTTTAAAGAAACGTTTTTTTAGGGAAGGAAGAGGCAGCATTGATGTCATATAAAGAATACGTTGAGTGCTATTGAAATTTTTAATATTTTCGTTCATGTTTTTTAATTTTTATATAACCTTCTGAATTAATTTATTTTGATTTAACATCTTAAGACCCAAGCAAAATCCTACACGTATATTCTTCATCAAAATATACTTTTCATACAAATATATGCTAAAAAGTATGTTTTGCAAAGAAATTTTAATCAAAATTATGTTTAATAGTTACTTAGGGACACGCCCTAAACTTTAAAAATACCCATTTTTTTGTCCTATAAATGCAACAAAAAAGGCCGTATCACTTATTTGTAGTTAACTGATCATTTTAACATTGTATTTAATGTAAAATGAATTTAAAATTAACTACTAAAAGAACGTTGTGGAAAGTTTGAAGAAAATTTAAATAATTTTTTTAAGAACTTTAAATATCATATTGACTCTCATTCAACTTCATTTTTTTTTATGGAAATAAACAACTGATACCTGTAATAAAAAGCTGAAAACTGATATTTGGATCCTTTTCTATCTGACCAGGTCAATTTCATGACTAATTAACGTGTTAATTGTTTGTAGGGAGGTTTAAAAAATTTCCCTAAATAGGGTCGCCAGGTCGCAAGAGGATAAATATGTTGATACGAATATGAGAAGAATTGTTATTTATTTATTTTTATTAAAATTTCTACAAATTGAAGGAGTTGGTTTACTTATGACTAAACAATTGAAGAGTACACGGGAAAAACCGATTGATTTTTGCAGAGAAGTTTCCTTAGCAGGCCACTTTGGCGATGATAGCGAGTGATCGCCTCAACTTGTGTAAGGGAATTAGTTAATACTACAGAGATCATAGTTAAAGTAATGGAGTGGCAGATCACGTGACCTCCAATGCTAACGACGAAACGCGCAGTTAATGAAGCCCCAATAAAACCAGTGTTGTATGTCACGTGATCTGCCACTCTAATACTTTAACTATGATCTCTGTGGTTCCTATGACAAATGACAGTGATTGCGCCCTCTAGAAGGGATGGGCGTTGGCTATATAGCCCATTACCCCACTCGTCAGAAGAGACAGTCACAAGAGACACACAAAGAAGAACGCAACAAACACATAGACAAATAACAATATTTATTGATAAACACAAACAGGCATGCCTTTACCGGGATTCGAACCCGAGCCCAGCAGCTCCAAAGGCTAGTACACTAACCATTGCACCAGTGGACCGGCTCTGTGCTTCCTAGCCACCAAGATTCAGGCGATTAATGATCCCGGCTCTTGGACCAAGCGAAGAAGAAAGAGAGAAACCGGTTTTCTGCCGCCAAAGTCAGCGAAGTAGACAATTGCGGGCGTTCGCCTAATAAATCAATCGGTTCTTCCCGTGTAAGGTTATTTTGGCACATTGAGTTATGATAGAGTTTCATCTTGGGAAAGTGAGTTCGTATAACCTCTTGCGACCTGGCGTCCCCATTTGGGAACATTTTTAAAGACCTCCCCACCAGCAATTATCACTTTAATTAGTTCCGAAATTGGCCTGGTCCGAAGGAAGAAGATACAAATATCAGTTTTCAGCCTTTGATTACAGGTATCAGTCATTTATTTCTATAAAAAAATGAAGTTGAACGCGAGGGTACGATATTAGAATTCTTAAAAAAATATTTAAATTTTTTTCAAACTTTTCAAAAAGTTCTTTTAGTAGTTAATTTTAAATGTATTTTGCATTAAATACAATGTTAAAATAATCAGTTAACTACAAATAAGTTATACGGCCTTTTTTTGCATTTATAGCACAAAAAAATGCGTATTTTTAGAGTTCAAGACGTGTCCCTAAGTAACTATAAAACAAGTTTTTTAATTTTTTTTCAAAAGCATACTTTTCAGCATATATTTTTTAAAAATTTCTTTTAAAAGTATGTTTATATCAAGAATATACGTGTAATATTGTAATCGTGCCCTAAGAGGTTAAACATCGTATGAATTATTTAAGGCAACTAGTGTTCCGTTGCTACAGTAGATTTTAGAAGTGATTTTATAGTTACATTTGGGTTTCTGACTCATATGTAACGATGAAATAAGCTTTTCTCTAACTGCTGTATTACTTGAGATATACACGATTTCTTTACAAAAGTAATGTTCGAAATAAATTAACCAAAATGTGGTTTTGAACGTTTTATAAAATGTTATATGGTGTTTCTTACGCATTTTTTGATGTTGAAGACGAATCTGATCTCCAGTTTTATCTACTTTTAGGTTTAGTTACAATATGTGTATTTTAGCTAAAAGAAAGTTACATCTTTTCATTTTCAAATAAAAAGTCATATTGTGGCCGAACCGTTTGAGGTAGAGAAAAAAAAAAAAAAATCAGATTCGTGCTCAGCAACAAAAACTTCATAAGAAATATATATATATATATATGATTTTTAAAAATATACAATTTTCTATTTCAACGTTAAAAATAAATAGAGTAACTAAAAATGTATGAAATAATTTCAAATTTACAAATGCAAATAAAAATTTGTCACCTCAAAAATGCTGTTATCTGGTTTAATACAGATATAAAAATGGTTAATCTAAATCGATAATTACTTTTAAGATAGAGAATTAACTCCCAACGCATTAGTAAGCTAGCCGCTTTAAGTGACGTTAGCGTTTAAAATTATTTGTTGTGGTTAAGATATTCGTTTTATATGTAAAGAGAAAATGCATTAACTTACTTGCAAAAAGTCAAATAATGTAATGCATAACGACTAAAAAACTATAATTCATTGAAGTTTACTACTGCTATTCAAGAAACTAAACTTAGCACATGAAGTAAAATTTGCTTAATCGGCCGTCGCTACAAAGGATTTTTGTTTCCTCGTAATATGTGATAGGAATATCATTATCGAATCCTTAGTCGAACGGCCGTCGTGGGCCGTTTCAGTAGTAAAAGGGTTAATGTATTACTTCAGCTTTTTTTCTGCTGTCACATTTTTTCAGAGCTGTCACATTTTTTTTATTTAATTAAATCTCTAATATTTGCAATAATTTCGCCACATTCCATTACTTTTTTCGTTTGTTACCTCCAATCTGCCCCAGTTCTCTTCATCTAATTAATTTCATTATGAGAAAGTCTAGCCACGCCCGCCTAGTTGCTTGTCGCCCTCCGCTTCCTTCCCCAACGAAAAAGTCCGGCCCCATTGTCCGGTATCGCATTCGTAAATATCCCCAATGATTAGGATCGATACGATAGCTTTAAACGGTTTCCATGTCAACGCCCGAACAACAGTGCCGAGGCAATATTTCGACCGCAACACCAATAAAAGAGCGATTTCCCTCTGCCCGGACATCATCGGATGAAGCTCGGCACACACGTGGGTCTCCAGAGGACACTTCGCATTAGCGAGAAAGGCCCAATCGCGTCCGGTCAGAAGTCGTTGACCCCGTGTCGATAGTCATTGGCTGGCTTCGATTGATAGAAAAAACAGCTGTCTTTTGGACCATGTGGTGTCGGACTTGGCATCGGGTCCCCGATCATGCTGGCGAGGGAACTGCCGGACCACCTCAAGCTGGGCACCTTCGAGGGGCACTTCCGCTGTCGCTGGCGAGTTAGCCGGAGCGGCAACACCATCAGCGTCGTCGCCAGGCACAAGTCAGGCATCAGGAGACCAAAGATGGCCGCCATCGGACGGGTCCAGCATCAGAGGTGGGACAATTACAACGCGCGGCCCATGCTCCTGCCGAAGCCGATCGTGCCGCCTAAAGCGAGGATGGTCACCTTCTTCAGGAACGGGGACCAGTTCCACAGCGGCACCAAGGTGTCCATCATGCCGGGGAAGGACTTCGTGACGCTGGACAGCTTGTGCGACTACCTCACCCAGCGCATGAACATACCCCACGGGGTGAGGTACATCTTCTCCCTGACAGGGAGGAAGATCGGAGATCTGGACGACCTTCTGGACGGGTACTCGTACGTCGTCTCCGGGACGAAGGGCTTTCAGGAACTTGCTTACGGACAGTCCGGTCGAATGCGTCCGGCTGTCGCGTCGAGGGCCCATCTGCCCCTCGCCATCAGGAAAGAAGACCTCAAACTGTACAGACCCATCTCCCCTCTGAGCAACCACCAGGTATGGAGGGTGAGGACACCAAAGAACCTCAGGAGCAGATCCTTGCCCACTCAGAATGAGGGCAAGACCATCACGGTCGTCAACAGCCAAAACCCGACTGTTTTTAGTCGAGTGCTGCTTAATATGCGCACCACACAAACATTTGAGGAGATAGTGGTGGACCTTGGACAAGCCATCAAACTCCCGCAGGCTACAAGGATATACAACCAGATGGGGGATGAGGTAGGAAACCTCTATAAACCTATATTTAATAAAGTAAATTAGAAACTTTATCGCTTGGCAAATTTGGTAGAACTTATTGAGTTCGTTACATTGCTATAAAATGTGGAGTACTTGCAGGGACTAATGGCAGCTTCTGTCACTTATGTGTGTATTGTGTCTGTCCTACTTGACGAAGGTTTATAAGCGGGTCTCTGACCATGCACACAAACCTTAAAATATATGTCTACCAATCGACGAAATGTGAACAGTAAAAGTAGTATGGATTACATATTGTAGTGGAGATGTGTGTATGTATATCTATTGACCGATTTTCAATTGCTCATAAATCTACGACTAGTGTTGAGTAGTAAATATTGAACTTATTTTTTTAAATAAAAAAAGGTAAGAGATGAAAATGTTTACTTTTGGCCATCAAAATAGTTTTTTCAAAGTTAGAGCATCTCCCTTTTGGTAATGCATGCAATTAAGTATAGAATATATATTAAAAAAAATTACAAACGCATTAAAATATAGTTAATAAATTCTTTCTTTTAAAAATGAAAAATGATTGTTTTGCAATCGCCCCTTATAAAAAACAATGATAAATAATTAAATAATTAATAACAAATAAAACTAAGGAAATTTTGAGACAGTGTATGGATTGATCAGATTATTGCGAGATAGGTTGACAAATGACAGTGATTGCGCCCTATAGAAGGGAGAGTGTAGTCTTTATAGCCCATTACCCAGCTCGCCAGAAGAGACAGTCACAAGAGACACACAAAGAAGGACGAAACAAACACATAGACAAATAACAACATTTATTGACAAGCACAAAGATCCATGCCTTTACCGGGATTCGAACCCAAGCCCAGCGGCTCCAAAGGCTAGTACACTCTGCGCCGGCTGGTCGCCGGCGCGAGATAGGTTAGTTTTGCGAACGTCAGATTAAAAAAATAGTTATTTATGCAACAAGTGTGAAAAGTAACACTTTTTAAAACTAATGATGACGCGTGTTATTAAAAGTTTACTTTTCACACGTGTTTCATACACTATTTTTTATAATTACGTGAAAAAATTCAAACCTCATTGGTTCAAAAGTAATTCACGAGATAATTTTTTAACGTAAAGAAGATCGCCATCGATACATCTCTGGAACTACAAAAGAAAAAAGTATTTTTTAGTTTAGAGTTAAACTTTTGAATATGGATACTGATTCGAATTTTGAGCTTTCAGAAGAGTTGTCAAAGAATACAAAACAACCAATGAACTCGCAGTTCGTAGAGCGTGACATCTTAAGAAATATTCCCGTAGCGTGAACAAAAAAATGCAATGATTCAAAAACAATTCACGAGAATAATATTTTTAAATAAAGAAAAGCGATAAATCTTCTGATTTTATTACGAATTTATTCTTCGCAGTATTTAAAACGAAGTTGAGAGTGAAAACGAAATTTTACTAGAAATGTTGGCATCTTATGAAACGAGTGAAAAAAAAATTTTTTTTTCACTGCTTTTGTACGAAAATAGTTATTTATGCAACAAGTGTGAAAAGTATCACTTTTTAAAACTAGTGGATTTTATTTCACGAGCGAGGTACGAGCGAGTGAAATAAAGACACGTGTTTTAAAAAGTTTACTTTTCGCACGTGTTGCATACACTATTTTTTATAATTGCGTGAAAAAAAATTCAAATCTCATTGGTTCAAAAATAATTCACGTGCTAATTAGACTAAAATGAGTTTGGAGCTTAAAGGAGAGATGTCAAAGAAAACAACCAATGAACTCGCAGTTCGGAGCGCGTGACGCTATAAAAAACCAATAAGCGTGTTTCAACATTTTGTCAAAGAAAGCAACCAATGGACTCGCAGTTCGAAGGGCGTGACTTAAGAAATATTCCCATCGCGAGAAAAAAAATTCATTGATTCAAAAATAATTCACGCGCATAATATTTTTAAATACAGCAGATCGATAAATCTTTGGATTTTATGAGTATTATCAAATCGAAATTTTACTTGAAATGTTGGCATCTTATAAAAAGAGTGCGACAAAGTCTTTTTTTCACTGCTTTTGGGTGAAAAAAAGTACTTTTTTTCACTGTTTCAAAAAGTCTAGCTTTGTGCACGCGTCTGATATTGAAATTATAATGTAAAAGTCGACTTTTTTTCACGCAATTATAAAAAATATATTTTTTTCATTGTGGGTGAAAAAAGGTAATTTTTTTAATCTTTGTTTCTGAAAAGTATAACTTTTCGCACGCGTCTGATATTAAAATTATAGTGTAAAAATCGGATTTTCTTCACGCAATTATAAAAAAGTTATTTATGCAACAAGTGTGAAAAGTAATACCTTTTTTAAAAAAGAGTGGATTTTATTTCACGAGAGAAGCACGAGCTTGTTAAATAATGACACGTGTTTTTAAAGGTTTACTTTTCACAAGCGATGCATACACTATTTTTTTTTATAATTGTGTGGCAAAAATACCATTGATCAAAAAATACATCACGCGCATTAATATCTTTAAGTAAAACAGATAGATAAATCTCTGTATTATGAGATAGAAATTTAACTTGAAATGTTGGCATCTTAAGAAAAGAACGAAAAAAAGTAATTTTTTTCACTGCTTTTGGGGGGGGAAATAGTTATTTATGCAACAAGTGCGAAAAGTAGCACTTTTTAAAACTAGTGGATGAAATAATGACATGTGTTTTAAAAAGTTTACTTTTCGCACGTGTTTCATACACTATTTTTATAATTGTGTGAAAAAAGTATAATTGGTCCAAAAATATTTCACGCTCATTTATGTATCTTTAAATAAAAGTAGATCGATAAATAACTGGATTTTATTAATCGTATGAAATAGAAATTAGAACTAGAAATGTTGGCATCTTATGAAACGAGTGAAAAAAAGTCTTTTTTTTCACTGCTTTTGGGTGAAAAAAAAGTCGAACTTTTTGCACGCGTCTGATATTGAAACTATTTGTAAAAGTCGGATTTTTTGACGCAATTACAAAAAAAATATATGTCACAAATCTTGTCCATTTTGTGAATGCTTTGCTTCTAAATTATGTATAATCATTTTGAGAATAATAATGAAACAAAATGCAATGCACGTGGCGCAGCACGTGGTTTGTTTATAAACACATCGCATGATTTGTTAGCGAATTTGAATTGCTTTACCCTAATGTTTACTTCGAATACATTTTTATTCGGGGGTTAAAGTTTTTTTATCATTCAATTTCGTCATATTTTTGTACATTAAAAATCATAGAAGAGTATTTTGTATTGGTATGAAAAAAGATGATGATGATATTTTGAAAACTTTCTTAAAATATATATTTTTTCGTAACTCGTAATATTTTCTTGAAAAGAAATATTTTATCTTATTCTTAAGTTACATTTATTCAGTTTACTTGAAGTGATATTTTAACATAATTTCATTCTATGCACCAAAATACACCAAATTTCACTCTTATTTAAAGTTATTTCCAAATTTTTAAAAATTGTTGTGGCCAAATAATTGTTAATTGTTGTGGTCAAGATTCCTGAAATACTTCAGCATTTTCTACAAATAAGTTTGCTTTAAAAAATTTCGTGAGAGTTGTAGCTCGTTGTAACGTTATGAAAAACAATTCATCCCATAAAATACATTATGGTTAATTGCAAAAGTAAGGTAAATTTTTGATGCGAGATTAGAGAAATAACTTTTCAGTTTTTATGCATTTTATTTTTTGGAAAAAGTTTTGTAATCGCGCTCAAACTCTTGGATTTAAAAGCGAATAAAGCAGATATACCTCTTAGTACTAAAAATGTGTTTCATTCTAGTATCGGTCTGAACAAGAACTATATCAAATCCTCGGGGCCTTTTTTTATTACTTTGAACGTCAAGATAATTGCACTTTCTCAACTTTGTGTGAAAGCTTTTCCCCATCATTTCCTACTTTTCCGCAATCTTTTATTTTTCTTTGTTCTACTGCTAACAGCGTCATATTTATTTCTAACTGAAGTTTCTTACTTTTTGTCTTGTATTATTCCTTTTCGTCCGACAAATTAACCTTGATTTGTATAAAAAGATTTCGTTTTCGTCAAACTATGCGTTTTCGTTTAGCTCTTGTCATGGTGTTTATTGTTTATTATGGCTAAAATCTTTTTTATTGTTGTAAATAAAAGTCGTGAAATAAATAAGTTTTTGAAAATGTAATATGATGCAAATAGGTTAGCTTAAAATTTATTTTTTACGAATACATTCCATCAACATAAATCCAAATAACATCTGAATTGTAAGTATTCCTAATTATTAGGATTAGGAGATTCGTGTAGAACCTCTGGGGAATACTTTCGAGGGACGTTTATGCAAATGGGCGCCAATTTGCAACCTGTCTAAGATCTAAAGATGTAAATTGAACAAAGTTGTTTTAATTTGAAGCCCGAAATTCTCCAAACTCTTGTTTTAAGTATGGCCGATCAAGTATGGCCGATCAATGGCCGTTCTTCAAGTGATAATGAAGAACGGATTAAAAATTTTAACAATAGTGCAAAATTAAATGGAAAAATGGACTTGTCCATAAAATTTTTTGACACATTTTTTTTTTTCATTTTTCACGAAGTTTGTGATGGTATTTTTTTGGGTGTATAATACTAATGTTGTATTGTTTTTTCTAATAATTAAAAATAAAAAAAATCTTGATAAGCGTTTTCATAAAATAAAATATTCAAAAAATACAGCAGCCCATAAACTTTTGGGATGCGCTGTATTACTTAAATAAGGTCACTTATTTTGAAAATAAGATTCTTACATTTTGAGAACGCAGTAAGATTTTTTTTCTTTTTCTCCACAGATTTAAGTTAATGAGTCGTTTTAAATACATGTTAATTTCACTTCTTTTTTAGTATCGAATATGTGTGAGGTTTTTTTTTGGGGGGGGGGGGGGCTTCCTTATAAACATCGATTAAGACAATCAAGTTAATTCAATTTCTCAGTCAAAGTTGAGCAAAAATCAGAGGGGGAGTATCTTTTTTTTTTATTTTACTAATATTTTGTGGATTTGCCGCATTAAGCATAATAGAAACTGAAATTTAGAGGTCCCTAAAATATGGGGGCCCTAGGCCCGGGCCCAACGGAAGAACAAGCCCTGCATACAACAGTATTTTTTTCATTAAACAACAAATCGTTGGCAGAAAGCAAACGGGTCGCTTCGCTATATAAGCTATAAAGATTTTTTTTTTGTCATACCAGCTGATATTTTTTTCTGTAGAAACAATATTTTCCTCCAGTGTACATTGTAACAATAGATGATAGCATTCATCCCGCTATATATATTTGCTATTATTTTTCATACCTAGTCATTTATTTTTGGCACATAATTAACGTCAAGCCTTCGTTTCAATAACCGGAATCCATCACTCCCAAAACACTAATCACCCCAATCGATCTTTGACCGAGCACCCCTCTCAATAATAGACTCCATTTTAATGACAGGATCCAATAAAGAAGTCCAACTGACGTTCTGCATGTCAATAATATGTTAATTAAGGGGTCATAGGAGTCTTAAAAATGTGCAAAGAAAGTACTACAAAACACAGTTTGATCCTTCATGTAATTTTTTAACTACCCAATATATAAGCATAATTTTTTTATATGTAATTCTACAAGATTTATTTATTGTAATACAAATTTTTCACGAGGGCTTACAAGAACAATGAATTAACCCAGAAGGGGAGTTCGACCAATATATTTACTTAAAATCAATGTTAAACAAGCCTTTTTTTTTTTAAAAAATATCTCTACTTCTTCCCCGCGCGAATTCAGTGCACTCTTAAAACAAAAGAGTGAAATCCACTCCTGTAGGAGAAGTGCATTTTCGACACTGGGAAAGGGTGAATAGTAACTCAGACTGAGTTAAAATCACTCGTTTGGAGTGATCCTGTCGGAGGTTTAACAAACAAAGGATCCACTCCAAGAGGAGAAGAGCATTTTCCAGACTGGAGGAGTGAAAATTACTCAGACTGAGTTAAAATCGCTCATTTGATTTAAAAGTGTGGGACGGTCGTTTGACGTCACTCGTCAATGGCGGATTTCGAAAAGTACCAGGCCTTGTCTCATATTTTTTCCCTCTCTCTTCTTCGCGGCGGCACCGATTCATCCCGCTATATATATTTGCTATTATTTTTCATAAATAGCCATTTATTTTTGGCACATGGTGCATAATTAATATCAAACCCTCGTTTCAATATCCGGAATCCATCACTCCCAAAACACTAATCATCCTAATCGATCTCTGACCAGGCACCCCCCCCCCTCCCCCCTCGGGAATCGACCTAATTTTAATGACAGGATCCCATAAAGAAGTCCAACTGACGTTCTGAATGTCAATAATATGTTGATGAAAGATCCCGAACGATAAAACAGTCAATAGATCCTTGACTCACTTCCAGTCAAAGTCCGCACGAATTATCCTTTATTCTGACTCAAAAGGAGGGCTTACAAGAACAATGAATTAACTAGAAAGAGAGTTCGACCAATATATTTGCTTAAAATTTACTCTTTATTAATGGTTCTCTCTTTAATTTACTCTTTATTAATGGTTTCACTCCTTATTAAACTATGGCATTATAATATGGGGCGGGGAATATAAGTCGAATCTAAATCCTTTGTTTTCAGTTCAAAATAAATGTTTTAAAATTTTTAACTCTCAATTTAATTCACCTTTTAATTTTAGAAATATTAATCTTCTACCTTTCAGGTATAACTACTTATTCCGTATTGCTCTTTATTTACGTCGCTATAAAGATTTTGTGAATTTAAGGATATAATTTCCCCAAGAAGACCCCAAAAAATTTACATCATTCCTAAATTTAATAAAGAAATCTTTTAAAAACATTTTTATTACTTAGCTCCTAAATTCTTTAATAGTTTACCAATATCTATTCAAAATATTGACAAATACTCAACTTTTAAGCGCTCTCTTTTTAAATTTATTATACTTATTGACGACATAGACTTATATTTTTAATTTTCTATACACGAAGCACAAGTAACTTAAAAAAAAAAAACCAGTCTCTCTTGCCAAATAATGTATGTTGTAATTTATTTTGATCTTATTATTATTTGTAATTTGCTGAACTTCATTTAAATTTCTAGGCTGCATGAACGGGAATGTTCCCCTAAGCAGCTAATATGATTTGATTTTGTATTTTATTTATAGTTTCATATTGATATTAATAAAGTTATTATTATTATTAAATCAATTTTAAAAGCATTTTTTTAAATTCTCTTTGCTTCTTAACCGCGCGAATTCCGTGAGACGGTCGTTTGACGTCACTCGTCAAAGACAATGAAAGATGTCAATAATATATTAATTAAAGATCCCGAACTCGGCTTACAAGAACAATGAATTAACACAGAAGGGGATAACAACCAATATATTTACTTAAAATCAATGTTCAAAAAAGACTTTTTTTTTTAAAAAAAATCTCTTTGCTTCTTCGCTGCGTGAATTCAGCGGGACGGTTGTTTGACGTCACTCGTCAATGGCGGATTTCGAAAAGAACCAGGCCCTGTTTCATATTTTTTGCCTCGATATATTTGCTATTGTTTTTCGTACATAGCCATTTATTTTTAGCACATAATTAATGTCAAACATTCGTTTCAATATCCGGAATACATCAATCCCAAATCGCTAATCACCCCAATCGATCTCTGACCTGGAATCGACCCCATTTTAATGACAGGATCCAACAACGAAGTCCAACTGACGCGGGGGCTGGGGAGCCCAGTCGGTTAAGCACTCGCTTAGCATGCGGAAGGTCCCAGGTTCGGGTCCGGGCATCGCCAAAAATAGCTGCCGACCTATAAACGGCCCGTGCAGCCAAAAATGTCCGACGAATAATACCCCGTGTAAGGGAGTGCACGTTAAATATCCTTCAAAGTCCTAACGCTGCGCACGATGTCGCCCTTAACGGTTGCGTTGGGTGCCTATTCAGGTGTTGGCTCGTCACCTGACTGTGGTTCTAAAATACGACGCCCGTCGCCAATAGCCCTCGTGTAGCTCTAGTGCGACGTTAATTCAAACCAAATCAAATCAAACCAACTGACGCGCTAAATGTCAGTAATATGTTGATTAAAGATCCCGAACAATAAAACAATCATTGGTTCCTTGACTCACTTCCAGTCTAAGTCCGCACGAATTATCCTTTATTCTGACTCAAGTGGAGGGCTTTCAAGAACAATATATTAGCCCAAAAGGTTAGCTAGGCCAATATATTTACTTAAAATCAATGATTTTTTTTAAAAAAACTATTTTTTTAAAAAATCTCTTAGCTGTTTGCCCGTGCGAATTCAGTGGGACGCTCGTTTGACGTTACTCGTCAATGGCGGATTATTTGGCCAGGCCCTGTCTCATATTTTCCCCTCTCTCTACTTCGCGGCCACCCAGATTATTCCCGCTATATATATTTTCTATTCTTTTTAAAAACTAGTCATTTATTTTTAGCACATAATTAATGCCAAACCTTCGTTTCACTGTCCGGAATCCATCGATCCCAATCGCTAACCACCCCAATCGATCTCTGACCGGGAACCCACTTGGGAATCGACCTCATTTTAATGACAGGATCCCATAAAGAAGTCCAACTGACGTTCTGAATGTCAATAATATGTTGATGAAAGATCCCGAACAACAAAACTGTCAATTCGTGCGAACTTGGTCCAATATTTTTTCAATGTGCATTGCTATATTATATAACGAAAGAGTTTCATCAAATAACTAGTTTTTCGTATAAAATTACAAGAAGAGGGATATTGAACAGAAACGAAAGAAATATGAAACAGTTAAGTCCAGAAACGCAATGAAAGGATGACTGAAAATAGCCAACTCTAAGTGTAATGCATACCGAATAGTGAAACGCGTAAGGGTTTTATTTGTGAGGGTGTCGCTTCTCGTGGGTCACTTCATTCTGGTTGGTTAATTGGTTGGTAGACATATATTTCCAGGCTTGTGTGCATGGTCAGAGACCCGCTTATAAACCTTCGTCAAGTAAGACAGACACAGCACACACATAAGTGACATATGCTGCCATCTTTCGCGCGCCACCTCTGCAATTTAGACACGCCTCTGAAGGGGAGGGAAATAGTCTCCAGGGACCTGTAAGTGTGGGAAACTGCGCCATGACCGCCCACGGGACTTTCGGACCAACAGATTTTACGAGCATGTACTCTGCATTCGGCTGGTTTTCAGTGGAATAGGAACTACACTGTTAAAACAAACGAGCGATTTTAACTGAGCGATTAAGTACGATTAACGAGCGATTAAGTTTGAGTTAATTCTCACTCCTTTCGGTGTTGAAAACGCACTTCCCCTATAGAAATGGATTTCACTCTTTTGTTTTGTTAAACCTCCACCAATCTTAACAGCAAACGAGCGATTTAGGGCGATTATGAGCGATTTAGGGAGATTATGAGCGATTTAGGGAGATTATGAGCGATTTAGGGAGATTATGAGCGATTTAGGAGTTATTTTTCACTCCTTTCCAGTGTTGAAAATACACTTCTCTTAAAGAGTGGATTTCGCTCTCTTGTTTTAAGAATGTACATCGTGGCGGACCTTCCGATTTTTAGAACGATACCAGGCTACCCACTGCCCCTTACTTCATTCTTTTTTCCGATCTAAATGGCTTCGACACATTGATCAGCATTCAAATTTGGACGTAAATAGGTCAGGCTGTGGCTTCTACAAATTATTTCTGTCCTGGACATCATCGGAAAAGAAAAAGACGGCGAGTGGTCTACTTTCGGCGAGTTGTTTCTGCGTTGATTAGCATTATTTAATACGAGTTACACCCTGCCCGTTTCTAACGGGAGTTTTAAAAAAAATGGGGACCGCCCTGAATATTTGCTAATGGGTTAGTTGAGTTAATTGTGAAGATGTTTCCATTCTTTTTTTGGAACTTACCCATTTGCTTTCTAGCTTTATCTCCGATTGAACCGAGAAGCGGTTTTATTTTCTAAAAACCGCAAATAACTAGAATCTGCACATTCATGGTTTTGTCATTTGAACTACGATATAAAGGGAGACCCAAAAGTAGCCCAATAGTTAGTTAGGTGTACGGTTATTTATACAGAAACACAAACAGTTATTTTAATGCAGGTTAAGTTTATTTTGGTTTAATTATCCTAGTACTAGATATACAGGAGAGTTATTGACTACAGGCATCGTAATTAAGAACCATAGTCATAAGTGACAGGTTTATTTACACACACATATTTACATTCTTAATCCCGAAGGTGCTCAAATTGTCGACTTCGACATTGATGCATTCCTGCCTGGTATACATAACCTGGTAGATAAGGTCTAATAAACCGAAGATATCTCGAAATTGAACCAATCGAAGTCCACAAATTGCTACTCTTTGGCTAGGATACGCTGTGGTACAACATTAACTGTTAGAATACTTTTGGGCCACCTGTCCTGTATATAAAATAAATACAGTCCAGATATTAAAAAAAATATCAAATACCAATTCGTCAAACCAGCCGCACCATTAGATGAAACAAACATTATAAATTTATCTCCATTACGAACGGAAATCTGGTAACGCACTTTATAATCATAAACTTACTCAATTTTATGTTGATTTTAATAACAGCTCACACACACACAAAAACCATTCTCGAAATCTATGATCGAGAATTTCGTGGTGGGCAACCTTGGCTGGTCACGTCAAGACTTGGTTTTTGGGATTGGTGCCCTGGGGAGAAATGAAGTGAAGGTGAAGCAAGTTTGTCACGCAAAAGCGTTACTTTGTGTATCGGAGTTTTCTGGTGTAAATTTGTACTTTTAAATCGACAGTGTGTCCGTGAAAGAATGTCCGTGTTTTTATGGTATATTAAAAAAAACATAACTCCCCGGCGCAACAGCCCATTACTGGGCCAAGGCTTGCCGTGCCCATTTCAGCTTTTGTGACCTAGAGCTCTACTGGGGTGCTAGGCATTTGCCCCGATAAGGTGGTCAGCCTCACGCGCAGTGACGCGTTTATGGATGTCAGGGCCATAGGCGGCTTCCGAATTCGGGGCCCCTCCCCCCCCCAAAAAAAAAGAAATTAGAATTTTAAAAAATCTTAATACTTGTACAAATAAAAAAGCATGATGGAGGATTAACCAGTTTCAGTTGGGATTCCCCCTCCCCTTTTTTGGAGCATAAAATGCTAGTGACCTACTCGGGGCTGATAAAAAGTACCATGGTCTTGGCTAAATATTATAAGAGAAAAAATTTCACTTATACTTTTACTGTTCTTGTAGCCCAGTAACTTTATACATCTTTATAGTATGTGTGAAATGATGTTGAACTAGTGAATAATCCAAGTTTTCGAACTCGAGCGCCGAACGCAACTTGGTCAAAAATCCCTAAACCTTGGTAATCCCAAAGGACTAGTTTTTGAAGGATCTTTCAAACTACGTTTTTAAAGTACACTAAAATTTCTACAATATGATACTAGAATTGTCTCTATAGATCCAGTAGTTTCTGAGATTAATCTTTTAAAAGTTTGTTGTTTGTTTCGAACTTCGCTCAATCAAACAAATGCATTTTTAATTGGATTATATACTATCGAAGCCCTGTTCTTTATGCTCGGATGGGATGTTAAAAAAAGAAACAACAATGAGTACAACAGTAGTTAATAAGTTTATTTGTCAGGAAATTCAGCAATTTCAAACTATAAAAATTGAATTAATTTAGCCCTCTTGGAAGGTCCCGATTAAGGTTCATCCATATATGGATCGACGGATTAGGAGAGCATATCCCCATCAAAATCTATGGTGAGAGGGCTAAATTAATTTAATTCTTTGAGTTTGAAATTACTGAATATCCTTACAAATAAACTTATTAACTATTGTTGTATACATTGTTGCATGTCTCATTTTCTTTTTTTTTTTAACATCATAGCATAAAAGAACAGGGCTTCCATAGTATATAATCCGATTCAAAATGCATTGGTTCGAATGAGCTAAGTTCGAAAAAAAAAAATGACAAACTTTGAAAGGATTAATCTTGACACCATTTGGGTCTATAGAGACAGTTTTAGTATCATATTGCAGAATATTTAATGCACTTTAAAAAAAATTCTTTGAACGATTCTTCAAAAAGTAGTCCTGCAGGGTTTTAATTCTTTATTCTTTTTAGTACAGAGAAAAAATGTTCTCCAGTTGCATTGCCAATCGGAATTGTTAGATAAATACGCAATAGCTTTTCCACAGTCAGAAAAGTCGCTTTTAATCCGTGTTGCAGAAAGTTATAAATTTTCGCTGGAAACCAAAGTTGTTCTTTTCTTGCAAGTATTAAAAAATGTTTTATTTCGTCTCGATCACAGTTGTAAGTCTAGGTATTTGTTATTAATTTTGAAATTTGGGGGCCCTCGCAATCTTTGGGCCACAGGCGGCCGCCTCTGACGCCTATTGGTAAACGCGTCACTGCTCACGCGGAACCCCCAGTGTTTAGTTCCCAAGCATGCTTGGTACCCATTTTATCGACCGACTCAAAGGATGAAAGGCTCTGTCAACCTTGCCCAGTCCGGGATTCGATCCCGGACCTGTGGCGTGGCAATGCGCAGCACTACCACTAGTCAACTGGGCCTCTTAATGGTATATTACAGTAGTTTATTTTATGCTAAATATAACAAATCATAAATGAAATTGAAGGGAAATTAACCTAGAAGTACTCCATGTGTGCGCCTTTAGTGATACGGCACACATCCAAATGAAAATGCAATTCTTCCATACTGCCTGCATCAAGTCCGGAGTAATGGAAGCAACAGTCTGTGCAACTGTGTAAACGATGTAGCGGTATCTGAAACTGTTGGAGTTATTCTTTGTTCGTTACCTTCAACACAACTGTCGAACGATTACAGCGGAAACTATTACAATTTGAAACTTGGACATTCTTTTACGGACACCCTGTATTTTATTACCGAGGAACAATGTATGTATTCGTCGACAACTAAGAGAAAAATTTCAACTCTTCTGCTATAAGAACGGATTACGTATGTTATGCAATATGCACGAATGCCGAACGGGAGTACATCGTCATTCCAATGGGGAATATTCATGTGACGTCACGTGGTTTGTTATCATACAGCTCTCGAACCACGTGCTAATGTTATCCTACTGGTATAACCTGTCTAACCATTTGTTTTCGTACAGCGATTTGGAATTGAAGCTCAGGTGGATATGGCCGTGAATGTCCCCGATTAGGTGGCAATTTAAAATGACTTTAAAATGAAAAATACTGGTCTTTACGAGTCTAAGAATAATGACGCAATGGAATAAAGGATTGGATAGTTAGCATATATATTCCAGCCTGTGTACTTGATCAGAGACTCGCTTATAAACCTTTGTCAAGTAAGGCAGACACAGAAAGACTCTAGTCTATATATCGTTGAAGGTTTTTACTGACACAGAGAAAAGAAAGTACACCCAAAGCGAATTCTGGAATCGAACCCGCACTCGTTACAGCGCGAAGACTGCTAGCGTAATGGTCCAAAACACTCGGCCATCCGGGCCCATGGAATAAGGGAGCAATAAGTATAATTAAAAGTACAAAATCAAAAGGTAGGGGAAGACCGGGGCTAGTTTTCACTGTTTTTTTATTGTAAATTTTTTTCTATAATTTATTTTAAAGGAAATAAGATATAAATGATTTCTTTTCATGTTCATCTACAAACTAGCTTGTCAACTTTTCCACAAATTAACTTCATTTTTTGGCAGAAAGTGCTTAAATGCAAGCATGATGAATCCGAAAAGGTGCCCTGTATGAAAGATAGGGGAGACCGGGGCACAATGGACCTAGGGGCACAATGGACCACCCCCTATTATTTATTTTGTATATTTTCCAAATTAGTTCGTATTATAAGTAATGAATGACATAACAGTCTTGATCTAGTTATTATGAAAAACCATGTTGTTAGCTCACACATTTGCCATTTTTTATTCTTGATGTGTATTAACCAGTTAAAAGTAAAAAAGCTCTCTCCTAGAAATTATCTTCTCATCATTAAAGTAACATTAGTTGGACAAAGTGGCTTAGCATAGTTGAAAGGCAAGATATTTGTCTTTCTTTATTATCTATAAATTAGTTTCTGAAATCATAATACAGCATATTTTAATTTTGTTTTTTGTTCAACCACAATACGGGGTACTATGGACCACAAAATCTGGGGTACAGTGGACCATGGTCCATTGTACCCCATGCAACTTCAGAAATACTTTTAGTTTCAAAATAAAATTTAAAAAAAATATTTCTGCAAGTCCTTCCTAATTATTAAAAGATAAATTTGCTATAATAGTAAAATATTTTAATATGTATTCTAATATTTACTTCTGAATGTAATAGATTTTCCTCTCGTCTTCTGATAGTGCTTGTTTTGTTTTTTAAACAAGAAGTAACAAATTATTAGTCAACTGATGTTTTAATTTATATATTATGACTTCAAACAATATGTGTTTTGAATGAGAAAAGTTTTTTTTTAATTGAATGTGATACTAGAGTGTTAAATTATTTAAAACAAAAGTACAGGTATAATATCATAAATTTTTAAATTAATATTTGATTACTGTTGATTTTTTTACTAACAAAAATGTTGTAGTTATAAATTATTAAATAACAATTTTTTTTCTCAGAATTGGTAAAATGCACAAAATTGAAATTTTGTAAGTAAAATTTTCAACCACATTGATTAAGGCAAGACTTAACAGGTTAAAAAATTAATCTAGCATAAAAACGAAGATTCTTTGATCCACAGTTTTTCCCTACACTTTTGGTGTTGTTTTGTATGGTAATAAAAAAGTGATTTTACTTTAAAGTGATCTTATAATTTTGGAGATAAAATGTAGTGCTTTTACTAATTTTTACGAATAATTTTTTTTCCCGATATGCCACATAACAGAATAAGAAAGACTATTGAAGGAACAGCGCCAAAAGAAGTGATGGAACAGGCTGTAAAACATGTTATTGATGATAGTCGTTCTATCTGTTTAGTTAGGGAAAAAGGCAAGGGGGGGAGAGGGAGGGAAAAAACAAACAGTAATATCTGATAAATCTCTCACTAAAAGAAGTTTTAATGCAATTGGATACTTAAAATTCAAATAAAATCCTTATTTTATATGTATGTTAATCTTTAAAAACTGCAGATAATTTTTTTTCATTAAAAAATACCATGGTCCATTGTACCCCCGTGATGTGGTCCATTGTACCCCGTGATGTGGTACATTGTACCCCGAACCTGGGGTACAATGGACCACTTTCTCACTTGCAATAAAAAAGGGAATTCAGAAAAAAGTTATTGAAATTATATTTTTTTGGTAATGTATTTTTAAGCCAGGATATATATGTAAGATACATACCTTTTTGAAGCAACTGGGATGAATATTTTTGTACTTATAGCGCAAAAAATGAAAAAGTGGTCCATTGTGGCCCGGTCTCCCCTACATTTTCCCAGACAACCAAACCTGGATGAATCAAATTTTCCAATTATTCTTAAAAAATTTTTAAAAATGTAAAAACGCACTTTCTGATAGTTTTATGAAAACTTTATTATAACTAAAGTGTCCACAATGGTATACCCAGGCAATACCCAGGATTTGTAAAAACAAAAAGTCATTTTATTGTACAAAAACTTCATTTTAACACATTTCAATAACGGTCATTATTATCTGCATTAATTTGCACACTGTTTAACTTCTCCTTTTATGTAACACTGCTTTGCAGCTTTTTTCTATACGTTTATTACTGGAGGTTGTCCAAAATATTGCTTAAGATTTAGAGAAAGACCACGTAGAATTTTTTCCACCGTAACCCTTTGAAATGGAAGTTTTTATTATGAATAATTAGTTATTTTAACTACAATGAACTATTGACTTATTTTATCTGGTGCATTAAGTCCCGAACATGCAATAAAACAGCCTCAAAAAGCTTATAAAACTGATTATACATTTGCAGATGGAAAATCTCAAAAAAATTTTGTGACAATATAAGTAAAAGCTAAAAAGTATTAAAGGAACAAATTACTTAGAAGTAAAAGTTTGCGAACTATCATGTTTATTGTGAAACTAGCAAAATCCTTTAATGTCCTGTATGCACGGGCAACAAAAAGAAATAATGCGAGTAGACAGAACATAAAAAAAAGTAACTAGATAACTAGACTTACTTTAAATCAATGTCTATCCGTCCAAAAATCCATACTTTTCTCTATTTAAAGTATACCCATCAAAATAATGACCTAAATCATGATTAGTCAAAACAAAAGTCATTAAACTACAATAATAGTTCTAAAAAAAATGATAAAAAAAATGATTTAATTCATTAAATGTTACTCTCACAATTTTATTGCTCTGCAAAAACCAGAGTATCCTACCATTTTCATCGACCATTCGTAAAGTACATCTCTCTCATTGATAACTGTAGACCCAAATTAGTAAAAAGAAACAAAAAGTCAAAAAAAGCCAGAGAAGATAAATCGAGACAGGAGAAAAAACGGAAGCATAAATGCGTTCCCTACGCCAACCAATCCGGAAATATTTAATACAAAACTCCGGAATTTATTTCCAGTCAATCCTGACTCCAAACCCCGGAAGCGATTGACCAGGACGGGAGTCTAATGATCGTGCTGCACATCATCTGTCCGAGAGCTCAATGATGATGACGATGGTGTGTCATCGCCATGATTTATCATCCGTAATGGCTTACAAAACACTATGCAACGTGAACTCTACTTTTTTTGCCGTGTCTATGACGTTGCCGAAATGTGAATGTTAAGTCAAATGAAACCATGTTTTTTCAAAACCGCCTCTGCAATTTTATATATATATTAATGTCATAAAGATCTACTAGTGATTTCACAACTCCAATGTCTCTCAAATTGGCACTCATTGCCAGGAATGCAAAAATGTGGTTTGGTGTAAGCTGCGTATCTGGGCAGTTGTCACAGTTTCTATACACCTTCCTGGCCTCTTTGTCTATTTTCATACCTCTGTGGTGATTGGTTCTTAGTGTGGCAATGTGTTTTTATGAGTGTGGCAATGGTCTTTGTGGTGGATCTATCTGCATTTAAATTACAAAGAAGGTGCTTCGTTTGAATAGATTGCTCTCTTAATTTAGATACGCGAACTTTTTGCGGCGTTGTTATCGTTTCCGAGTCAGACTTCCTGGAAAAATGGCATGAAATTCGTAACCAAGGCCTGCTCTAGGAAATCTCAGACTATACGCACAACCAGGGCCTGTTCATGTTCATCCATAAGGCCCGTCAGGCGGGCCTTGGGCCCTCAAATTTTAGGGGACCCTAAATTTCAGTTTCTATTATGCAAAATGCTGTAAATCCCCAAAATATCAGTAAACTAAAAAAAAATTCTGATTTTCTCCACTTTTGTTTTTTGCTCAATTTCGATATGAAATTGACCTAATATGCTTGTATTGATCGATATTTAAGGAATCCTATACACTCTAAAAAATGAATGCTCAAAAACGACGAAATTTTCCTTAATTTTGACGATTCCGTTACTAGCAAATGCTCCGAGTTTTCGTTTCCTCAAAGTGAGGAAATTTGAATCGTCATTTTTATGTGGATTTGAATGTCGTCTAATCTAAAGAAATATTTCGTCATTTTTGAGCATGTGAGTACAACAATGAGATTCAGTTTCCTCCAAATCAAGATACAGAATCGTCAAACCACGATCGTAAAAGTGAGGATTCGCGTTTACTCAAAAGTCACGTGATAGTTTGACGAAACAATCCTTAAAATTAACGAAATGAGGCTTGATGATTCATGAATCGTAAAAAAAGAAAGTGTTATTTCCGAGAGTGTAAAATTGTAGCAAAAATTTGATACATCGGTCATATAGCATCATTTACTGGAAATCATACGCAAAATTTTCCGTAAAGGAACCCCAAAATAGGTTGTGCCTATAGTCTATTTCCTAGAACAAGCCTTGGGCACAATCTGCTTTAGGGGGCCCCTTTACGAAAATTGTTGCGTGTGATTTCAAGTAATGATGGTGCTATATGACCCTATGCATCAAATTTTTGCTACAATTTTATAGGTTCCCTTATAAACAGCGATCAAAACGATCATAACAGCGATCAAACTAAGTTGAGTATCGGATTTACTTTTACTTTACTGATATTTTCTGGATTTACAGCATTTAGAATAATAAAAACTGAAGTTTAAGGGCCCCTAAAATTTGGGGGCCCCGGGCCTTATCGAAGAACAGGCCCTGGTTGTAACATCGAACAGTTTTCATGGAATGTGCGACCTGATACGGGGATTCTTTATCGTCAAAACACAGTACAGCTGTGGAAATAAAAAAGTACCCACTTGAGGTTATTTCTTCCCTTAGTCATCCTATAGAATCGGACCTTTTTGACATTGTGAACAATTAACGTTCTGAGTTAATTGCATGACACAAAATTTGCATAAGGGGCCATCTTCATATTAAAAATGTTACTAACTTTGAAATTTCCAATAGCAACACCCCTTTTTGAGTCCATATTTCAAATCTATGACCTATGTTAATACGAAATGCCAAATTTTGTTAGTTTTTAAGCATTATTAGAGGAGTTAGAGACGTGCAAAGTTTAGGTCCCTTAATGTTAAATGAGTTGCACATAAAAAACTATCCCAATCTATAAATAATTAAGATAATGAAACGCATTTTTTACTGAAAACAAATTATAATAACCCAAACAAAATACATGAATATCGAATCTTAAATTAACCCTCTAATGCATGAATTTTTATTTTCATTCCAAAAAAATATATATGTATCCTTAATATTGGGGTATTTAAGACATTTTTTATATTTTTAAATAATTATTATATTAATTTTTAAAAAAAAATATGAATAGAAATCCCTTAATTTTTTAAAAGAAATAAATTTAAGACGGGAAGATTAAGCGAAATCCCAAGTTTAAAAAATTTTTATTTATAAGTTGCTGAGTAAATCACAAAATACTTTTTAATTACCCTTTAGGGGACTGTGTAGAAGATAACGTGTGCAATTGATAAATAAAGACGGCCTTGCATGCATGCTTGCTAGTCATTTTGGAGATGGTCCTCAAAAGATACACAAGTGATTCGATTGAATAACTCGTCAAATATTCATCCAAATGTAACAAAAACTTAGATGTAAGGGTTTTCGAGAGTGCTTAACATTTCTAAGTTATTAAAATTGGGTGTTGCTATTGGAAATTTCAAAGTTCGTAACATTTTTAATATGAAGACGGCCCCTTATGCAAATTTTGTACCGTGCAATTAACATTCTGAGTTAATTGCATGACACAAAATTTGCATAAGGGGCCATCTTCATATTAAAAATGTTACTAACTTTAAAATTTCCAATAGCAACACCCCTTTTGGAATCCATATTTCAAATCTCTGACCTATGTTAATACGAAATGCCAAATTTTGTTACTTTTTATGCATTATTAGAGGAGTTAGAGACGTGCAAAGTTTAGGTCCCATAATGTTAAATGAGTTGCACATAAAAAACTATCCCGATCTATAAATAATTAAGATAATGAAACGAATTTTTTACTGAAAAGAAATTATAATAACCCAAACAAAATGCATTCAATATTGGGGTATTTAAAACAATTTTTATATTTTTAAATAATTATTATATTGATGTTTTAAAAAAATATGAATGGAAACCCCTTAATATTTTTAAAGAAATAAATTTAAGACAAGAAGTTTAAGCGAAATCCCAATTTTTAAAAATATTCATTTATAATTTGCTGAGTAAATCACAAAATACTTTATAATTACCCATTAGGGGACTGTGTATAAGATTACGTGTGTAATTGATAAATAAAGACGACTTTGCATGCATGCTAGCTTGTCATTTTAGAGATGGACCCCAAAAGGTCCACAAGTGATTCGATTGAATAACTCGTCAAATATTCATCCAAATGTAACAAAAACTTAGATTTATAGGTTTTCAAGAGTGCTTAACATTTCTAAGTTATTAAAATTGGGTGTTGCTATTGGAAATTTCAAAGATCGTATTATTTTTAATATAAAGACGGCCCCTTATGCAAATTTTGTATCGTGCAATTAACTCAGAATGTTAATTGTACACAATCTTAAAAAGGTCCGATTCTATAGGGTGACTAACGGAAGAAATAACCTCAAGTGGGTACTTTTTTATTTCCACAGCTGTACCTATGCAACCGTGATTCGATTAGAGTGTATGAATACCTAAACTTTGTCAGAAAAAATTTAGTTGGTGTTTTGAAGTAATTGGTTATTTTGCATAATTGCGTTTTGACCTTGATGGAGCCATGAATAATTAAAGTGATGATTTAAAAATCAATACTTCATTAGCGTTTGTCTTATCAATAAATAATCTTAACTGAATTTACGATTACAATTAAAAATTAATGATTGTAGATAATCATTCAAAATCAATTTTCATTACTAAAGGAAAAAATGCGCCCTCAACAACGAAAAAGTGTTTTGCAATGCGCTATGAAAACATTATTCTTGAATTAAAAACATTTTCAAGGGAGTCAACTTTCTAAGGTTACTTTTGTGCATGAACCTAGTAATAATCACACAATAAAAAATATAAAACTAAAAAAGAAAAATATATATTAAGAATATAGCATTTGCATTTTGATTATCCCATACTTTTATTCTTAAATGATGACAGGACAATATATATTGAAGAACTCTTAAAATTTATGTATAGAAAGTGATCGCAATGTGCTCTAAAAGTGAAACACTTTTTGATTTTGTTCAGTACGACGGAACAAGCGTGGATTACTCTCAGAACGTTAGATACTTTCATGAAGGTTTGCTAAAAGTGTTTCGAATGTCTGCCCAAGTTTGCAGTGTAAAAATTGCTAATTCTTCCAACTAAGCTTATTTTGTGGATTTTTTTTTTGTGGAAATAAGTTTTTAATAAATCAGTCAAAAATGTATGTTACATGATAATAACACATACTGTAAACAAATTAACTATCATTTTGTATATTAAATGAAGTAAAAGTAGAAAGTTTAACCTGTTGTCCACATTTGGAGAAGTTTTTTAAACCTCCCTACAAACAATTAACACCTTCATTAGCTCCGAAATTGACCAGGTCCGATAGAAGAAGATCCAAATATCAGTTTTTAGCCTTTGATTACAGATATCAGTCATTTATTTCTATAAAAAATTAAGTTGAAAGAGGGTACGATATTAGAATTCTTAAAAAAATTATTTAAGCTTTTTTCAAAGTTTTCAAAATTCTCTTTTGGTTGTTAATTTTCAAGGCATTTTGCATTAAAAACAATGTTAAAATAATCTTTTAACTACAAATAAGTGATACGGTTTTATGTTGCATTTATAGCACAAAAATGTGTATTTTTAGAGTTGAGGGCGTGTCTCTCGAAGTAGTTATTAAACATAAGTTTTTTAAAAATTTCTTTGCAAAACATACTTTTTAGCATATATTTGTAAAAAAAAAGTTAGATTAGTAATATACGTATAGTATTTAGCTCGGGTCTTAAGAGGTTAATGGTAACAGTGTAATATTGGCATTTATATTAACATTTGCGTCAGAAGCAGGACTCCAATTCATCATCTTCGATACCACGGTATCAGTTATATCGTTTTTAAACTAAACCCTATTTTAGCCTTGGTATGGAAGCACTATCGATTTGTACATATTTTATGAATAGTACGGACAATGACATTTATTTATTGCATACTTAACCGTATTAACGATCCTTAACATTAAAATGATTGGTACTTAAATTAAGAATTTGCTGAGGTGCTATTTATAATAGAGGGGATTATTCGATATTTCTAGAAAGTAGTAAGAATTATCGGCATTATAAATGAAACATATAAATTGATTGAAGACTAAGAGTTGTTTTGAAACTATTTGCTTTCATCGTTTTGTAAATATTGAGTTATTGAATGAATTAGTAACTAAGTTTTAATATTTCTAAAATAAGTTTTAATCACTTACTAGTTACAAAAGTATGTTTAAGATTTTGTTTGTTTCTTTCATCTTTAATCGTATGCTTATTTTACTATCAATTACTGATTTGTTAATTTAGTAACAATAAGCACATGCAAAAAAAATAAATTTTATTTT